>PVHP010026397.1:0-24691 GCA_004024765.1 Zapus hudsonius | reverse complement strand
AAAAAAAAAAAATACAGAGCACGCCTTTAATCCCAGCACTCGGGAGGCAGAGGTAGGAGGATTGCCGTGAGTTCAAGGCCACCCTGAGACTACATAGTGAATTCCAGGTCAGCCTAGGCTAGAGCGAGACCCTACCTCGAAAAACCAAAAAAAAAAAAAAAATACAGAGCTGTCATTCAAGGTACTCTCCTGGTAATGCAAGTAATAGGAAATAATTGATTATTCCTTTCCTTTTTTTGAGGCAAGGGCTCAGGCTGAACAAGAATTCCCTACGTCCCAGGCTAGCTTTGAGTCATGATTCTCTTGTCTCTGCCTCCAGGTGGTGAGATTACCATGCCCAGCAGGAAGAATCTTGTGTGTGTGTGCATATACATGGCATGCATGTATATGTGTATGCATGTTGGCATCTGTGGGTACACTGTGAGTGTAGGTCCAGGTGTGTGTGTCTGGGCCAGAGGTCAATATTGGGGGTCTTCTTTGGTCCATCACCACCTTATTTATTGAGATAGGCTCTCTCACTTGAACCCAGAGCTTGCTAGTCCAGTTAGCCAGCTTGGGGAGGGGGTCCCCTGTCACCACTTCCTGATCACCAGCATTAAAGGTGGGCTGCCTTGCCCACCCAGTATTTACGTGGTGCTGGGAACTCTGGTCCTCACACTTCCAAGGCAAATACTTCACTATTGAATCATCTCTTGAGCCCCAAGCAATCTACTTTTTTTAGTTTTTAACAAGCATCACCAAGGTGGCTCAGCTGGGAAAGGCTGGAGCATGAGAGAAGGGCCATCCCACAGAACACTCTGGAAAGGAGCTGCAGGACTCTGGGGTTTCATTCCCCTGCCGACACCTCACACCCAGTCAACTCATTCAGAAACCACTCCAGACAGCAGTGACTTACCCAAAGAAGCATTGTGACAAAGTGTTTTGTCATAACATTCAAATCCTTCCTTTGCCCTCCAGCCATAGTTCCCGCCTTTAACGATGAGGTCAATCTCTTCAAACCTGTTCTGGCCCACATCTCCACAGAACATCCTGCCTCTGCCATGGTGTGTGATGGGGTCTCCTCGGTCCACAGCACAGCGCCACATGTTTCTGACCCCATAGGCATAGACGGCAGGATGGGCACCTGGCTCAGAAACAAAGGGATTGTCCAAAGGAACTCGGTACCGCTTGCCATCGGAGCCTGCCCCGTTCACGTCGATCCTTAACACTTTTCCCAGAAGGGAACTTCTGAAAGACAGAAGGTCAAGAGGACCAGGTAAGCAAGGGCTCAGGTATGCAAGGACACAAAACCAGAGGGGATGCCAGGAGGCTTCTTGGAATTACAATATATTTTTTCTTTTAAATATAATCTTCTTTTTGGTGTATGTGTTTGGTATGTGTGTGTGTGTGCACACGTGTTCATGCGTGTGAGTGTGGGCATGTGTGTGGAGGTTAGGTGTTGGTCCTCGCCTTGCACCTTGTTTGAAGCAGGCTCTCTTATTGTTGCTCACCATAGCAATCTCCAGGCTAGCTGGCCCATGAGCTTCCAGGATATTCTCCATTAAGCCTACTGGGATTCCAGCTCTAAGGCTACAGAGTCAAGCTTTTATGTGGGTGCTGGGGATCCAAACTCAGGTAGTTATGCTTGCCCTGCAAGCACTTTATTCATTGAACTACCTCCCCAGGTCCTTCTTTGAAAATACATATATTAAGATTTCTTCATTTCTAGCCGAAGAACTACCAGAGGAAATGTGATAGAATCCTGCTCCATGTGACCCTAAATAAATTACAGTTTGTATTTTTTATTTCAACAGTGGGGATGGGTACTCTCCCATTTAGGTAAATTTTATAAATTTAATAAGTGATGGCTTTATTCTTTCTCTGGTAGCGAGGTGGTCATCCGAACAGATTCTTGTGAGAGGTCTGCCAATGACGTTGAGCTTCTTCAGTCTCCTCACCTGTCAAGCTCAGGGAGTGTCATGGTGTAACAGTGAGTTGTGACATTAGGGTTTGATAAATTATTATGCACATAGTACTTAGAGTAATCTGCAAATCATAGCATTCAGAAATGTTAGCTTAGTATCACTAACCTTAATATTTAGCCAAGGGCCTCCTGGGTGCACAGAGCATAAATACCATGTGCCCCATACAGGTAGCACAGACAGCATCCACAGATTCTGGCACCAGTGTCCAGATTGGAATTCTAGTTCTGCCATGAACTTCTCTTTGTCTTGGCTATCGTATGGGCATCATTGTACTCATACTTCCTAGCAGTCTTTCATTCCACTCATGCTTCTGTGTGCGAAGTGCTGGTGATGCATCAGCTAAAACAAGTTTAAGAAATTCCTGCCCTAGAAACTTGTCATATATTCTCAAGCATATAGAAAATCTTTAGAGCAGGGCTGCAGAGATGGCTCAGCAGTTAAGGGGCTTGCCTGCAAAGCCCAATGACCCAGGTTTGAGTCCTCAGTACCCACGTAAAGCCAGTTGCACAAAGTGGCACATGCATCTGGAGTCCATTTGCAATGGCAAGAGGCTCTGGTGTGCCCATTCTCTCTCTCCTGTCTCTGCTTTAAATAAATAAACAAAATCACTACAGCAGTCACTGACACACAGTAGGAGCTCAGTATTCATTTACAGACATTCTCATGTGTCTCTGGGCTTAGCAGAGAGCCTATAACCCTGCTCAATACTATTGTTGAGGGTTGCCATAGACACTGTCTGCTCACACACACTTAACATTCTGAATTCTCTACATACCACTCTGAAAGTTGCTTTAGGCATCTATAACATTCACGACTGGTAAGTGTTTTATTATTTATAGAACAGAAAACCAAACACTCCTCTTGTTTGCTTTAATGGAGAGAGTAGATCTTTTAGGAAGTGACTTGGTTTCAACTCCATCTCTACAAGGACACCACTCCAGGGACTCACTCAAAAAGGAACAGAGGACCAGCTTACTTGTTCTGAGCATTTCCAAACTTGCCAAAGGGATCCCCAGCCTGCCCTCCATCCCCAGTGAAGATGTACAGGTAGCCATCCAGGCCAAAAAGAAGTTGTCCACCATTGTGATTTGAAGCTGGTTCATCTATCTCCAAGATGACTCTGGAAGAGAAACAAAGAATCCAGGCATTGGGCTTTGATAGCTGAAGTTACTGTCCCAAGCCACCAAGAGCCACCAAGTCAGCCAAGACCTACCTCAAAGTTTCTAAGGATCATGAAGCAGTGGCTTGGGGCTTGGAGGTGCCCCTTGTTTTCTTGGTAGAATTAGGAATTGAACCTAGGACTTCACATGTGCCAGGTGTAGTGGTTTGGTTTGGGTGTTCCCCCATAGACTTGTGCGCTCTGAATGCTTGGTCCCCAGCTGATGGCAATCTGGAAATTAGAACCTTGTTGGAGGTGTGTTGTTGGGAGTGGGCTTATGGGTGTTATAGCTCCCTTTGCCAGTGTTCAGCACATTCTTCTGTTGCTGTTGTACATCTGATATTGGCCAGGAGGTGATGTCCACCCTCTGCCCATGCCATCATTTCCCCTGCCATCATGGAGCTTCTCCTCAAGTCTGTAAGCCAAAATAAACCCTTTCCTCCCATCAGCTTGCTTTTGGGCAAGTTCTTTCTGCAGCAACGAGAAGCCAACTATAACAGCAGGTAAGCACTCTACCACTGAGAATATCCCAGCTCTCTGGGGATTGTTTTTCTGGGTTACCATGACTTCACAAGTGGAGACAAAGCCAGAGTAACAGCCATCCCTTTCTGGGGCCTGTCCTTCCCCACACTCTACTGGAACTTCCCCTCCCTTTCTTGAGAGAGTCAATCAGGTCTTTGTGCTCTTTCCAATCCTTCAGCCTGCGTATGATGAGGAAACGCCAAGGAAGAAAGGAGACAGAAGGAGAGACCGCAGAGAGGTGGAAAGAACAAAACATGAGCCTGGAGTCATCTGGAACGGAGTTGATATCTGACCCTTATTGATAGCTTTATGGCCTGGCGCCCTAGCTTCCTGTAAGAGGGAGGAATCCCTCACTGAAGGCAAAGGCTCTGCTGTCTATCTCATGGACACACCATGGTTAGAGGCTACTTTGTATTTAGTATACTGATGTGATCTTTTTTTTATTTAAAAGTTTTTTATTGTCCATAATGAATTACATTATTTAGTGGGCAAACAATGAGTTGTTATCCCCAATTCTCTGATGCCCCCCCTCCCCCATCCCCAATCAGCTGGATAACCTCCTCCATGGGTCATATGGATCAGTCCTTGTGACAGGGGACCATGGATAACCTAGTATTCAGCCAGGTTCTCCTGGTCATGCCTCTGGATAATCTCCCCCACCACGGCTCTCACAATCTTTCCACCCCCCTCTTCCACATAGTTCCCTGAGTTGTGGTGGATGAGTATTAAGGCTGCTTTAAGGTTGTGAGTTTAGGGGTCTTTGTGTCAAAAATCGTTGGTTTCTGTCTCACTGGCTTATCCTGTGTTGATTGAATGGCTCTGATGTGATCTTTAATCACTTCTCAGCCCTGTAGGCTGCCAGTCCTGCCTATCCTCTATAAAAGCAAGCAAGCATGTTTCTAACTAAGGTAGGTGGGAGAAGGCCACACCCCCTAAAGATCCTTCCCTGTGGAGCATAACTCCAGCAGCAAGTTAATCACATCTTAGGCTAGATCTGTAAACTCTGCCACATTCCTCCTCTGTCTCCCTGAAGGACCCATGAGTCTGAAATTCTCATAAGATTGTCTCACCTCTCAGATTTCAGATCAGCTTTGTTGGGATCAGCCTGGGAAACCCGCATCTCACTAATTCGAATCTTCTCCACCTTCTTCTTGCCCAGGCATGAATAATAAATATAGAACTTGCGGTTGTAGCGGAATCTGGGATGAAAAGCCAAACCCAAGAATCCCCTCTCATCCCCAATCCATGGTGTGGTCAGCACGATACTCTTGAGGTCCAGGAAGGGTTGGTCCAGACGACTCCCATCAGGGAGGTACACCCACACCACTCCCACCTGCTCAGCCACAAAGAAGCGATGGGTACCGTCCCCAGCATGGACCATGGAGACTGGGTTCCTCAATCCATTGGCCACCTCGGCCAGACAGAGCTGCAGGCAGCCCTGATGGTCCTCAGCCACCATGCCCAGGTTTCGGTTGAGATGGTTGTTTCTCAGCACATTGGGGAAACAGTAGTCCTGGTCAGGGAGGTTGAGGAGGTGGCAGAAGCGGGCACCATCCTTGTCATGGGACTCCTGGAGGCCACGGTCACTGGTTAGCAGGGAGATGGCAGAGTGACAGTTTGAATGGAAGGCAAAGCAGTACTCAGAGCAGAGACCTGGAAGGTTCCGGAGGGGTGTCTGGGGGTTCTCAGCATCATAGAGGTGGGCTGCGTAGGGTGAGCACTCCTAGAAAAAAAGGGGGGCTTGATCTCAGTTTTAGCAGCAAAAAGGGAAAAATATGGTCAAGGGGGTATCAGCATTCTAGAGGTTTGTCTACCAAGATTTGGTAATCATTTCTCTGTGACCCAAATTTCCTACCAAGTGAATGCTTCAGGAAAAAAAATACATCTTCTCATGTCCACTATACTATGTCTAGCATTTCACCTTAGTTCTTGACATTTAAGATTATATGAACTGGATATTTTTAAATATATTTTTAGTTGAGAGAGAAAGAGACAAATAGGCAGACAGACAGAGAAAGCAATCATCTTTAATCCACGAGCCATCTCCCCAACCCTGAACTGAATAATATTTTTAAGCTTCTGCAGCCTAACCCTTCTAAATGAACTGCAGGCCAATAGCTGACATCCTAGCAAGAGATGAGTCACACCAGACCACATGGAACCCCACAGATAATGGTGGGACAAACAAGAGACCCATAACCACAGCCAATCAGTCAACACAGGGTAAACCTGTGAGACAGATACCAACAATTTTCAACACAACCTAAAGCAGAAGTACAGAGACCCCTAAGACCTCAACAATAAAACAGCCTTAATACTCACCCACCATGACTCAGGTAACTGAACGGAAGAGGGGGTGGAAAGATTGTAAGAGCCATGGTGGGGGAGAATACCCAGAGACATCGCCCCCCTCAGGAACATCACACTAAGGTGGTTGGAACCAGGCTGACTCCTAGGCCCATAACCCCCTACCCCATGGACTGATCCAGACTGCCCGCGGAAGAGGATATCCAGCTGATTGGGGATAGGAAAGAGGGGCATTGGGGAAATGGGGATAACAACTCATTATTTGTTCATTAAATTTATCTCATTATGGACAATAAAAATAAATAAATAAAATTTTAAAAAAGAAAAAAAACTTAAATGGCTGGGCGTGGTGGCACATGCCTTTAATCCCAACATTTGGGAGGATCACTGTGAGTTGGAAGCCAGCCTGGGACTATTGAGCGAGTTCCAGGTCAGCTTGGGCTAGAGTGAGACCGTACCTCGAAAACAACAAAACTTAAAGGAAGGGTTGGGGAATGGCTCAGCGGAGCCATTTCCTGTGCAAAGCATGTGGACCTGAGTTTGAGCCCCAGCACCCATGTAAAAAGCCAGGTGGGCATGGTGGAACATTCTGTGACTGTGACCCCGGTGCTGAGAGGGGCACAGAGAGATGGCTCACTGGGACTCCCTGGTCAGCAAATGTAACCAATAAATGGGAGTTCCAGGTTTAGTGAGAGACCGTCCTGGGGAAGTAGGCCAGAAAGCAATAGAGAACCGATGTGTCCTTCAAGCCCCATGGAGTACACACACGCACCTGCACACACAGGTTCATATGCATACATACCAACCACATATACATCACACACATGCATTTCTATCACATAAAAACCACACATAAATCCTACACACAAAAAGCTTAAATAATCAAAAGAACCATTTGATATATCACTCCCAAAGATTAGGTATCTAGTAACTTTTTCATGAATTTATTAAAATATTTACATTTGATGTGTGCAAAGCACTGTGCATATTTCAATTGTAATCTTTTTAGCAATATGACTGTTCTGCACACAAATATATTAGGAATTTGTGCTACTTGGACCTCCCTGGACAATTTTTAGGAGAGAATAGATTTGGGGCCAGACAACCAGCTTCCAGGAATGTTCACAGGCAGATGACAGTCCTTGGGCTGTCTATTCAGAGCTGCTAAGGCAAAACAGCAAGACCTGCTCTTGGGTGACAGCTCACAGACCCTGTCACTCCTGGAGAAGGAGACAGAAATAAGAATGAAATAACAAAACCCGAGGACAGAAGAGGGTTAGGGAAATAAAGCCACCACCATAGCACACTCTCTATGATGTTTATATTGTTTAGCAAGTCAACAGGACCTAGAATAACCTAGGCTTTAGGTCCTGAGGAGTTGATAGCCTCTGGGCATGCCTGTGAGGGATTATCTTGATTAGGTTAATTGAGGTGGGAAGACCACCTTATCTGTGGGTAACATCATTCCATGGGCCCAGGGCCTGGACTGAATAATAAGGAGAAAGTTGGCTGAAGTGCAACATTTGTGTCTCTCTACTTCCTGACTATGGACATGATGTGACTTGCTTGGTATCATGCTCCTGCCCCTATGCCGCCATGATGGACTGGAACCACAAACTGTAAGCCAATATAAACCACTCCTTCCTTAAGTGGCTTCTTGTTAGGTATTGGTCACAGCAGCAAGGCAGTAACTAATACCCTCCTACAGAGCAATTGGTAAAGAGGCTCATATACTCAGCTCAGTTAACTAAACCAATGCTTCTCCGATGGTGAGAAAATTCAGGCCCAGAAAGTTTCTCCAAGTCACTAAGCTAGTGCATCTCTCCCATGGGTTCTTCCTGCTCTGCCCTGGAAAGCTGTCTCAATGGGCCAGTGCTGGCACTGTCACACTCTGTGATGTGCCTGGCACTTGCGCATCTGGCCTTGTGCCTTATGACTGCTGGACCTTAGACAAGTGATCCCAGGGGTCATGGTAGCAGGCTACAGAATCACTTCCAGAAATAGACACGTGTGCAGGTGTTGTCAATCTTAACAAATAGACAAGAATGAGGCTTGGCTGGTATTGTCCTTATGCCTCAAGTCTCTAAAACAAAGGAGCAAGTGAATACTGTTTTCTGAAACCTCGCCTAAGAGAGAGGGGGAAGGGAAGAGACATTTTCACCAAAGATCTTTAAAGAGTTTCCACACTGTTCCTAAAAGCCAGCTTCTGCCCACATGGTCATGCTAGAGTTAAATCTCCAAGAAACAGCTAAGGGGCAGTGCCCCTGCTGAGAGAACAGCCCAAGGGTGACACCACCCAGATAGTTGTGCTCTGTGCCAAACTCCACTGTGATTCTTGCCTAGGCTGTGTGCTGTGTGCAGGGGGTGACCAGAACACTCTAGTGACTGAAGCAGGGGTAAAGAAATGTCCTCCGGCAGACACATAATGGCGCTGACATGCCCAGAGGGTCTCAGGTCAAGGTCTGCCTGGACTTCTGGACCATCATTACAGTGCATCTTCCCCAAGGCAACATCTTTCATCATGTCTCTTCTCTCCCAGCATCCCACACACTGTTTTTCCCACAAGGCTGATACATGCAGCCAAGACCCGGTGTGTTTACAGTCTCAGCTCAACTACAGTGATGCTTCCCAGCATGTGGATTTTGGCTACTGGTGAGACTGGAGAGGCAGAAACTCTGACTCACTGCCTCCCAGTGGCTGAGGTTCTCTCTGGGCCCAGCTCTGGAGTTCTTACGGAGGAGACCCTGAGGGTGGTTCTCCAGCCCCCTACCACAGTCACTGGCATACATACCCTTGGCACAGTACTCAATGAGCACGGACTGGATCCATGCAGATACCGCCACACCCTCCTTTGCATGGTCTATAAATGCCACAGATGTGCTGTGCCCAGCTCTCTGGTCCTTGCAGGGAGGGCACAGCAACTGCTCTGAGAGGAAGACCTCTCTCAATCTTTACTTGCTACCTGGGGACGAACCAGAGGGGAAGCTGTAGGGAAGTCGTGCTAACCCTGGCATGCAAATCTACAGTGAGACCTCTGGCAGGTGACTTTATTCAAAGAGCGCTCCTCCTCCAGGACCCACCATGCAGAAGAGCACCCCAGGGCACGGAAGGCACTTTTCCAAGCTGGTTCCTTCTCCTCCCTTTGGGATTACACTCCCACTTACCTGACAAAGGATGTCTTTTATGTAACCTCCACACAGCTCGTGTCCCTTCAGGTCAAAGTAGCTCATGATGTCCCAGTAGCGGGCAGCAATGTGGCGATCCTTGCGCTGGTCACAGCAGCCAAAGACCTCATAATCAGAGCAAAACTCCAAGTGCAGAGGGGGCCGGAAGGGGGGCCCATAATCCAGGCATTGGGGGTGTCCCTGCAGCAAACCCACCCAGCCCAACAAGCAGGTGAGACAAAAGCAGAAAATGTCAGGAGAGAGCCAGGGGGCACTGGGAGCAGCATGTGGTCTAGGAGTGGGCTTTCCTGGCATTTTGGCCTTGGGAACACTCAGCTGCTGTTGCCCAGGTTGGCCTCCCTGCTCTGCCCAACTTCCCTCCCTCCCTCCTCCCAAGTTCTCTTCCTTCCTTCTCACTGCCACATCCCGCCCCAAGTTCACAACAGTGCTCTTTGAGCAGTGTCCTTTCTATGTGCTGGTGGCTAGATGTCCCTGGTGAAAGCTGAGGGGAGGTGTCACTATACCCAGTCCCAGCTGGCGCAGGTCTCAGTGTCAAAACCAAATTGTTATGGCCCATGTCTGCCTAGCCAAAAGGTGCAGTGACATTAAGGATAAAGGTGTTGTGAGTCTTCAAACTGCACAGAATTCCCGCCATGCTGGGGACCCGGCCAGGAAAATGCCGCTTGTTTACTGTTTCTTCACAAGCTGAGCTGTACACCACACATGAGAGTCTCAGACAGCAGACTGTGCAAGGCAAGCTTCCAGTGTTCCTGAGTGCTGAAGGGCACCGTGGGGACTGGTATGGGTCGTCCCAAGAGTGTGCCAGGGTGTGCCGTATGGTTTGGATGGAAGAGAGGACAGTTCATGCAGAGCAAGGAAAGTGCACAGTAAGGGAGAGTGTTTCAGTCAGTTCATGCTCCTAAACAAATACAGGCTGAGTAATTACACATGATAGAAATTTATGCTTCATAGTTTAGGGACTGAGAAATCCAAGATCAGGGAGCAAACAGGTTTGGTGTCTGGTGAGGCCCCATTCCCTGATATTGGCACTTGGTTGCTGGGTTCTCACAGCAGAAGGGACTGAACAGAACAAACCCACTCTCTAATCATCTTCTTAATAGGCCCATGAGGTGGGAGCCACTGGGAATTGAACCCAGGGCCTCACACATACTAAACACACTACCACTGACCTGCACCCCAGCTGCTATAATGTACATACTGAATGTTCCCAAAGGTGCTTGTGTTGAAAACTTGGTCCCCAGGCCATGGCACGGCTATGTGCTGGAACCTTCAGAGGCCCCAGTACTCCTCTTTCTGCTTCCCAGTTCTCATGAGGTAAGCTGCTTTCTTCTACCACACAGTCCCTGTCATGATATGCTGCCTTCACCACAGGCCCCAGAGTGATGAGGAGTCCGCCATTCCATAGACTGAAACCTCCAAAACCACGGGCCAAAATATACCTTTCTTTTGAATTGATTATCCTGCATTCTGTTACAACAACAGAAATCTAGCTAACACACTAGCAGGAGCTCCACCTCAGAATACAACCACACTGACAATTATATTTCAGCATACAAATTTTGAGGGACAGACACACAGTGAGTATGGCCCAGTGAACAAAAGGAATCAAGAACTATTGGCAAATTTCACCAGAAAGCACAGTATGTCTGGGTTCCTTGTTTTTGCCAAATCTATAGCTATTTTAAGTGCACTCCCCCTCAGTATATGTTTTGGCACCTGTTGCGGTCAGCTTTCTAGTTGCTGCACAGAAAGAACCCGAGCAAAAGTGGCTTGTGGAGGAAAGGGTTTATTAGGCTTACGGACTCGAGGGGAGACTCCATCCTGGCAGGGAAAATGATGGCATGAGCAGAGGGGTGGACATCACCTCCGCCACAGGACTGCAAACAGCAGCAGGAAGGTGTGCCAAACACTGGCAAGGGGAAGCTGGCTTATAACCCCATAAGCCTGCCCCCAACAACACAACTCTAGTGAGGGTGTAATTCCCTAACTGCCATCAGCTGAGGATCGATCACTGAGAACCCATTCAATTGTTTGTGGGGGACACCTGGATCAAACCATGACAGCACCTAACATGGAAGAAGACCATAGAGTCCAAAACTCACATAGCCTCAACCCCAAACAGAGGTGTAAACAGGGCATAGGTCCATGGGGACATTTGGTACCTAGTGCCATGCTCTTTGCAGCATTTTTCATGATTCCAGCCCACCAGAAACTATCTTACTGGCCAAAGCTCTACCCTTCCCCCTTTTTTGCATGTGTGTGGTGTACATGCACCTGTTTGGCGTGCATGCAAGTGTGTGCAGGTGCACAAGCATGCCAGAAGTTGACACTGAGTCCCTTCTTCAATCGTTCTCCTCTGTATTTCACTGAGGCAGGTTCTCTACCTTGAACCCAGAGCATACCAACTTGGCTCGTTAGCCAGCCAGCTTCCCATGGGAATTCCCTGTCTTTTTCCTCCAGGAGCCCTGGTTTACTGGTGGGCTGTCACACCATAAACAAGGATTTATGAAGGTGCTGGGGTCTGAACTCTAGTCCTCAGGCTTATGAGGCAAGTGCTTTATCTACTGAGCCACCTCTCCAACCCGCAAAGCTTTGAAATGCAGTTGAGACCCAAGTTTCTTTTTGTTCCTGCTTTGCTTCCACAGAGGGTCCCCAAGTGGTTCTCTCCCTGATGACCAGAGCAGCCATTTCCAGCACACCATCTAAACAGGACCAACCATGAGAACCAATCTAGGCAAGACTCTGAATTATTAAAACCCAAACGGTATTTAGGAGACAAGCAAAGCCTTTCTATAATGAAGGGGAAAGTAGAGTGGTCTGAACATCTGCCCTGCTTCGAGTTTATTCTCCACCATAACAGCTGTGCTGATTTACTTCGTGGCCTCACACATACTAGGCAAGTCCTTGACCTCCACGCCACGTCTCAGGCCTGTGCTTCTGGAAGCATACTATGACATTCATGATTCACTGGTGACTATGCAGTTTGCACTGGTTGTTTACTCCAAGGTCACATAACGTCATTGCTCTGGACTAACTCCAGCCACCATCCGTCTCAGAAATAGGAGGCAAGCATCTGAGCCTGGGTTATATAACAATGAGTGCTTTCTCCTATTCCATGTAGGACTGGAAACGATTTTTTTATTTATATAATTATTTTTATCAACTTTAAAGCATAAACATACTGTATACTGGTCATATTCCTATTGAGTTAATCCCCTCTTCTGCCCTCATTCCACTGAGGGCCCTCCTCAGTGAGGTTATTGGTATTCACTGTAGATCACGGATGCACCTCAATCTCATTAGAGGGAACAATGTCTCAGGATACACCTTCCAACTCTGTTGCTCTTAGCAACCTTTCTGCCCCCTCTTCCTCAATGCTCCTGAGCCTTGGCTGGGATGTCATAAATCTCCTTTAGTATTGCGCTCTCTGCGTCCTGTGAATTTCTGCTTTGATGAATTTTGGGTCTCCTCGGTGTCTACCACCATCTCCCTGGAGGAAGTTGTCTGGCTAGCAGTGAGCGCAGTGCTTGTGTTTAAATTGCCATTTCCTCGACAGTGTGGAGATTATTTTTCAATCTTTTACTTACATTCATGTCTCAGTCTTCCTTTTGCCACAACAAAGATAAAGAATTCACTGTTTAGGATAATATCCTTGCTAGATTAGCAGGGAAAGATCGGCAGTTTACTGGAAACGGTGACAGAATGAGCATCCAATTAAAATGTCACATTTCAAATGGGACTTCATACATAACATTTCCAATATATAATGTCAATGACTGTATAATTACACAATTATGAAATTTAAAATAGATGCTCGGTGTCAATGAGGGGACTACGGCATTCTTAATGAAGATCATACTCAAGTAAGTACATGTTGAAAAAAAAACAGAGAAGCTTTGCTGTCAGATAAGCTTAGGAAGCCTGAAAGAAGCTAGAACCAGACCAAGTCTCTGCAATCACTTTAGTGTCTACGTCTGATATCTTCTTCTTTTTTTTCTTTTGTTCACCCTCTTAAGTCAACCATGGTACAGGTGATGGCAGCTGCTGTGAGGTCATAAGTGCAAGGGCCACTTCGGGTCAAGAAGATAGGATTCTAAAGCACGTCTCCCACCCTCCGGCTCTTTCCATTCTTTCCAGCCATGGCTCCTTCCCATAATGAATGCTCCCCAAGCCTGGTTGTTGTGGTAATAGAGATGTCTCATTTACTGCTGAGCACTCAGCTGTTACTTCTCAGCACTTTGTAGGTCTCCCCGGTAGTCACCATCCTCTGTGAAGAGAAGCTTCTCTGACCAAAAAGGGAGAGCAGCATTATCCTCTGGGGATAAACAAATATTTACAGGGAAATTTGATGGGCACAATATATCCATTTCGCCAAACAACAATAGTAGCTTCCCCTCCCTAGGGTTTAAGGCCCTTCCAGCCATAGGCTTTTGACTAAGTTTTCAGTACCAGGCATGAAGTTCCTCCTGCGGAATGGGCCTCAAATCCAATCAGAGAGCAGTTGGTTACCTCTAACAGTCATGCCACTATTGCACTGATGGGCCCGTTTTTTGCCTGGTTATGTAGTATACAGGTCCCACTGCTCGGTAAGACTGCTGATGACATTTCTCCCTGCAGCAGGTAGCATAGCACTTCCTAGCATTATGGCATTTTCCATGTGTGTATATATGTCTTTTTTCTTTTCTAGAACACAAGTCATATTTGATTAGGGCCCACCACAATGACATTATTTTATTATTCTTGTAAAGACTATCTTCAAATAAGATCACACATCCTGAGACACCACTGAGAGTTAGAATTTCAATTCTTTTCTTTCTTTCTTTCTTTCTTTTTTTTTTAAGTATAGTCTTACTCTAGTTCAGGCTGACCTAGATTAACTATGTAGTCTTAGGGTGGCCTCAAACTCATAGTGATTTTCCTACCTCTGCCTCCCATGTGCTGTGATTAAAGGCATGTGCCATCATGCCTGGCCTTCAACAATTCTTTTTTAGAAAACACAATCCAGTCTTTTAGCAGTTACATACACATACAGAGTCATATGGCACATTACTATTTATCTAATTATCTATCTGTATCTATTTAAATTACTGGAGTTTTTTGCTTGTTTGTCTTTTGAGACAGGATGTTACTGTGTAGCCCAAGCTGGCCTTGAATTTACTACATATTGCAGACTGGCATCCAACATATGCAGTCCTTTTACTTCCCAGTGTTGGTGTTACAGGGGTGAGCCACCATGCCAACTTGTGCCTTTTGAAAAGTGATCTTGAGAGGCTGAAAGCCTAGGTTTACCCTAGAATCAGGTCATAAAACAGAATATAAAAAGTAAAAAAAGAAATGTCCTAACTTACTGGCTTCTCATGTAGTTTAAAACTTCTCTGTAGTCTATCTGACTTCAAACTCAGGTCTGTTTGTGGTGAGGGAAAGCATAGTTCTCTGGTTGGCACTGTGCACAGCACTTCTCAAGGTATGCATCACCTCACCTGACCTCCAAAACAATTCTCAGAGATAGGCAAGGTAGACATTACATTACTGTGTAGATACGTGAATGCACGTCAGAGCAGTTCAGGGTGAATACCTAAGGATCCCACTTTAGATAAGTTGGGGTGAATCACTTGCTGCCCAACCATGAAGACCAGTTTGGATCCCTAGCACCCATGCAGAAGCCAAGTGAGCATGGCAGCCTGCCTGTAATTCCGGAGCTTGGGAAGCAGACAAGGAATTCCCAGAGCAAGCTGGCTAGCTGGACTAGATGAGCTGGCAAGCCCTGGGTCCAATTGAGAAACCCTGTCTCAGTGAATACAGTGACCAAAGAAGTCCCCTAATGTCATTATCTGGTCTACATGCACACTCGAGCACAAATAAGAGCACATAAGCACACACAAAAAGGGGGGTGGGGAGATTCAGTAATCACTTTTTACTTGTTTAGAAAACTTCTTGCCAGGGGGCTGGGGAAATGGCTCAGTGTATAAAGCACTTGCTAAGCAAGAATGAGTATCTGAGTTGAGACTCCAGAACCCACATAAAGCTGAGCCTATAATCCCAGCATGCCTAGAAAGAGATGCAAAGCAGACACAGCAGGATCTCTCAGAAACTCCTGGGCCAGATGGCTGGGACAATGCAAAGGTGAACCAGAGACCCTGCCTCAAACAAGGTGGAAGGCACCTACACACCTGAGGTCATTCTCTGACCCCCACAAATGCATCAAGGCAGGCACATGCCTGCAGTTGACCACACACACACCAAACACTACAAATTAAGGGGCTGAAGATATGACTCTGAGGTTAAGGGTACTTACTTGTAAGGCTTGATAGCCCTGGTTCCCCAGTACCCATGTAAAGCCAGGATGCGGAGTGCCACATGCACCTGGAGTTCAGTTGCAGTGGCAAGAGGCCCTGATACACTCATGCCCCCTCTGTTCATAATAATTTTTTAAAAAAATAAAAATTGAGCTGGATAGCTCAGACACCTGCCTAAGGACCCAGGTTCAATTCCCCAGTACCCACAGAAAGCCAAATGCACAAATTAGCGCATGTGTCAGGAGTTCCTGTGCAGTGGCTAGAGGTCCTGGAATACCCATTTTATCTGCCACAGCAGGCCGGAAAATGGCTCAGGGTGGGAAATGCTTGTTTTGATTACCAGAACTTGCATTAAACAGCCAGATGTGGTGGCACACACTAGAGAGGCAGACTGGTACATCCTTGAAACTCACTGGCTAGCTGGCCCAGCTTACTTGGCAAGCTCCATGCCAATGAGAGATCCTGTCTCCTGAGGCATGAGACCCAAAGTTGCCCTCTGACCTCCACATGTACGTACATGCACCCCCACAAACATATAAACATGCACACATACACAAATGCATAAGGTTTGCTTAATTATCATTTTAGCTTCATTTTTTGTTAAGATCAATTAATAGATGTTACCCTTTATTGAGAAAAGCCACACACCAGGACCCATGCTCAGCACTTGCCTGTCATTGTCAAATTTTCCCATGTTATAGAATGTACAGTCACAGCTAAAGTTAATGAAGCATTCTGGTCAAAGCCGACATCTGAACCCAGGTCTCTCTAACTCCATAAAACTTTTGCGGGGCTTAGGTGTAGAGATTCGCATGCCATATAATTCATGTGATATGGAGTACTCCTAAATGAAGAATTCCTAAAATGTAATACCAAAAATACAAATAACCCGGTTTTAGAGATGGGCAAAGGCCCTTTCTTCTCAAAGGAAAGGCACAAAAGAGTGCTCAGTATCTGCAGCCATCAGAGAAAGGAACCAAGTCAAGTGCAGCAGCAACACACACCATTAGGTCACTATCATCCAAATGACAGGTATGGGTGTGGAAAAAAAGGAGTATGTCCGCTATTGATGGGAATGTAAAATGGCATATCATCATCTTTATTGGAATTGAACCTAAGGCCTTAAGTGTGCTAAGCAAGTGCTCTACCACTGACCTATTGCTCCATCCCAGTATATCCATTATTAAAACGTTTGCTTGCAAAGTCTGCTGGCCCAGGTTTGATTCCCCAGTACCCACATAAATCCAGATGCACAAAGTGGAGCATGCAGCCGGAATTTGTCTATAGCAGCAAAAGGCTCTGGAGTGCCTATACTCTTATCTTTGCAAATATGCAAGCAAAAATGTGTTAAAAAATATGAAAGTTCTTAAAAATTATATATGGAAATGGACATGTATCTAAAGGAAGATATCCATACTTCCATGTACATTGTAGCATTTATTATTCACAATAGCTAACATAGAAAAACCCAAATGTCCTTTAACAGATGAGTGGAACAAGAAAAACAATGAGCTATATGTATATTATTACACCATTAAAAATGATAATTGGGGCTGGAGATGGCTCCGCAGTTAAAGGTGCTTGCCTGCAAAGCATGACTGCCCGGGCTCAATTCCCCAATACCCACATAAAGTCATACACACAAAGTGGCACAAGCATCTGAGTTCATAGTGGCAAGAGATCCTAGCATGCTGTTCTCTCTGCTTGCAAATAAATTAAAAAATGGTAATTTTTTGAGATCACTCAGCAGTTAAAGGTGCTGGTTTGCAAAGCCTGGTTCAATTCCCCAATGCCCATGTAAATCCAGTTTCGCGAAGTGGCGTATGTTTGAAGTTTGCTTACAAGGGCAAGAGGCCTGGTGTGCCCATGCTTATTCTGTCTGCATGTCTCTCTCTCTCTCTCTCTTTCATACACACACACAAATCTATTTTAAAACGGAGGAAAAAGCATCTTCACATAGTCATACCAAGCACTAACAATCATCTTTGGCAGCATACTTATTTTCCAAAGCAAGCCACCGAGAAGAAAGTGCATCATAACGTGTTCATTTATGCTTGGCAAAACCTTTTCATAGAATGGACACCCTCAGTCACTAAATTCACTAAGTTTTCATTCAGTTCAGCCTAGTAATTATTTAAAAAGCTGTTCTGCTGGGTGGTAATAATATGGAAGCCATTAAGCGTAGATGACATATTGGTGGGAAGAAATGATGGTTTAATAAGGGGTGGTATGGGGACCTCCTAAGACAAACACAGGATGCCTTCCAAAAGCTTGGGAGAGGAGACAGATTTAGCTTGAGGCAGTAGCCTCTGGTATGAACCCCTCCTCCTCTCTTCCCGGCTCCCAGCTCAGTGTTCCACATGTGGTAAAAACTGATTGACTGGGAGGCAAAGTCCATGTAACTTGAACCACTCTGCTCAGGTTAGGGTCCTGGTACCAACGCAACCAAGTTATTTCATCTCTGAGGACCCACTCTCTTCTTGGTAAGATGCACCATTCACAGAAATGTGTTAGTGATATAATGAAATGCAAAGCTCAGACTCCTTGATGAATCCTGGCCCTTCTGTCACAGTTGTCTTTAACTTCCAGCCACCTAAAATTTCCACAGGATCCAATCACACTGATCTTACTGAAAATTCGGATATGAACATTTCATATAAAAATTCTAGAAGGTGGTGCATGCAACCCCAGCATGTAGGAAGCTAAGGCAGGAGGATTTTGAGTCCAAGGCCAGCCAGGTCTATATAGCCAGACAGCCCAACAAAAAAGTTATAGGAAAGTAAAGCTTTGTATAGAAACCAAAAATCTATCTATTCTATTCCATTGACGTTCTCGCTCCTCCTCCTACAGACCATAAGAATTCACAATCCTGTCTGGCAGACTTTGACTACAGGTTTCAGGGAACAGGTGCCCTGAAAATCTTGACCTTTGCTTTGAGATTTTGCTCACTTTATCTGGCGTTTGACTTATCAAGAACTGCTACACAACCAAATTATCTACCTTTAATGTGATCAACTTTAATTTGGTTTATTCTTCTTGTTTTATGTGTACATTGGAAGGTTGTGTATTTTTCTGTTTAAAAAAATCTTTCTAAGTATAATACTGAGATCAAAATTACTGAAAAAGTGTAACTTCTCCATTAATTTTCTCACACATGACTTGAAATTAGTAGAAACCTCAGCCAGTAGACAATGTGTGGTTAGCCATCTAACTACTAGACTCATTCTGAGGCTGGCGCATCTTCATGGAATTCAACTACCAGTTACCTGAGCAGTCAACAGTCACAACATGTTACAGGGCCCAGCTCCTGTTCCTGGAAAGGGCTGGCTCTGGCCAAGCTGTCCCAATGGACTCACACTAGGAACTGTCTTTCTGGAAACTCTACTGCTGCTTTCTAGATCCCAAGAGAAAAGGACGGACACATGAATTCTACAGCATGTCCTAGACCACAGTGCCGTCAAAGGTTAGAGCAGCTCTAAACAGCCAGCCCCCTCCACTCTGACCTAATCAGCTCTCCAGAACAAATGTCCCTTTCTGGAGAAGGTCAACCCCAACTGCCCATAATACCAAAGAGAAATAAGTCCTTTTTCCAAACATATTTCCAAAATGCCTCAATAGAACTCATCACCAATATTTTTCTTCATGGTGTTAAATGTAACAGGGTTAAAACTATAAACTAATTTTCGCAGTACCAGGAGTCCTATTTTATTTGAGAATAGCTAGAGGCAAGTTATCTGTAAACAACTGTTAAGAAATTATATTCTCAAATTTTTCTTTTCTGTTTAAAGAATCTTAAAAATGCTATAATTAACATTACAAAAAAAAGAAAATACAGGTATATATTTACCTACAGCAAAGTCAGTGAGATTTTTCTAGATATAATTAACAGCAAAAGGAAATATAAAAATACAAAAATAATTTTATAAACAATCTTCTTAAAAGCATCAAATAAATACATTCAATAAATATTCTGAGCAACTAACTACACAGTAGTTACAACTGTGAAATAACTGAAATCTATCAGACTGCTGGATTTACAATACTATGTTTTTTCACTGATTTCTTCATCCACTTAATTTTCTTCCTTAAGATTTCATGATCTTGTTTCGAAATACACCGGAAATATCTACAACCTGAAACAAAATAAGGAAAGTTTTAACATTTATATATTTTAAGTATACTACTCTATTTTAATTTTTTCCCAAGTCCAGCAAGCTAATGATTATGGAAATCAACTCATTTGTATTATCTGTAGCAGGGCCTCAGCATATTCTGAGAGCTGTCTATCACTATACATAATATTCATCATCAAAGCATGTGCCTCAGCTTAGTTCCACTCTTCCGCTGAGCCCAGCTATGGTGACATGCACATCATAGATATCCCTGTATCAAACAAGCCTCTCAATGTTAGCTTGTACATGAGCCAAGCAGCACATATCATGGTGAGAGTTCTCTGTAGAAAATCACGGTGTGGAGAATTAGAACACAGCACAGGAGGGAAGCAGCAAACATCATCGTTCACCCTAGGCTTCTAGCAGACACAGGCGAAGATCAAGATGAGTGCCCACGTTCTACCTGCTCCTCACGCTCTCACTGTGCAAAGACCTTCACATACTGCCAAGTACTTCAGAGAAATGAACTCCATTTCTGTAAAAGGAAAACAAAGCCGTGTACCTTTCCCCAGCAGTAGTCCAGCTACCAAGGCTTTCTCACAAGCCAGATCGGGGTCTTCCTTCCAATCACTCTTTGCCCAAAAGGGGCTGAAATGAAAGGTTGGCCACCAGTTTTTCCTGGACTTCCACTCTTCTTGAAGCCATTCGAGATGATTTCTGGGAAAGACAAATGTCAAAAGGAAAGGTCAGGGATAGGAACAAATGTGTGTCTATTCTGTGTGAGGATAAAAGATGTTCCAAAGCTAACTTCTGTGTGTGGTCATGGCATAGCATACAATCAATAGATGACCCATTTCCACTTAACTAAGCAGTCAGTTCATTACAGCAGAGCAGTTAACAGCACAGCTCTAAAATCAAAACCCTCGACTGAAATTTCAGATCTTCCATTTAACAACCGCATAACCCTGAACAAGCCACTTAACCTCTGTGGCCCCTGTGGTAGCAATTCTAGACAGTCAAAAAAATGAATCTATGGCCTTCAAGAATCCTATCATCTAGCAGGAGATTAAACAGTAATTAAGATTTGTAATTACAGTGAAAATCCCATATCACACTGCCATGAGCTGAACGTGTATCCTCACAGAATCCACGTGTTGAAATGCAGTGAACACCAGGACGGCACTGGGAAGGGACTAAGACATGAGAACTTCCTTGCTCCCTTCCACCATGTAAGGACACAAAAAAAAAGGCACAGGAGTCACCAGGAGGTTGGCCTTCATCAGATCCTAAGTCTTCATTCTGGATATCCCAGCCACCAGAAAGAACCTTGAAAAATAAATATGTCAAGCAAAATCTACCCAGCTTCATCTCTGTTCTATCTTCAGGAACAAGTCAGTTCTGAAGCCCCAAATAAGTTTTCACTGAACATTGGACACCCTATCAACTAAAATGGAGACAACAAACCTTAAACATCACACCCTGGCACACCCATATTCATTCACACATGCCCTCCTTGCAAATAAATAATATATTTTTAAAAATCCAAAAATAGGGCTGGGAAGATGGCTTAGTGGTTAAGGCACTCGTCTGCAAAACCTAACAACTGAGTTCAATTCCCAGTGCCCACGTAAAGCCAGATGCACACAGTGGCACATGCATCCAGAGTTCAGTTGCAGTGCCTAGAGGCCCTGACACACACCCATATTCATTCTCTCTCTGTCTCTGTCTCTCTCTCCTGTGTCTCCCTCTGCTTGTGAATAAACAATTTTTTAAATTCATAAACATGAGCCAAAGCCTTATTACTTCACAGGTATCAGCTAAAACATGGTGACACATTACTTATTATGAACCAGTAATAAATGCTGTGTTTCTTACGCCATGAGTATCTGTTTCAGGTATTGCGCCAAATATTTCCAGGCAGTTATGTTCTTAGTGCATCCAGCAAAATCCAAGACTCCAAATAACACTGCCAAACCCAGTTTCTGGTGTTCTTCTTTTTCTGCAATAGTCATAAAGCCCAGGTTTACAGAGAGTACTCAAGCAGGGTGCAAAGCTGAAGACACTGGCTCATCCAGGAGCACTGAACCACATGTGAGCCTCTGGCTTCAATTAGGATGCTCATGCTCCTGATGAAGCTGATAGCTAGCGAGGTCAGGAGCTGAGTCTGATCTCCATGGTACATTCCTCTACTTATATACGACCAAGAACAGAATTCACAGGACCTGACTTATTGGGCATTTGGAATATTCTCTTCTGTTAGGAGAGGGAACTACACAATCTGTTTACCAACCAGCTTAAGCAAACAGACTTCCTTCTAAGAAGAATGACCTTTTCCACACTGAGGCAAAGAAGGCCTATAGGTGAAAATGAGGTTAAAATGAGGTGAACCATGTCAGTGGAAACCATTTCTCTCTTGCCAACTACTGGCCAATGTTCTTTAGCAAAGGGCCAGAGAGCAAGTCTTTAAAGCTGAGTGAGTCCCATAGTCTCTGTACAACTATGCTACTCTGCCATCATGTACAAAATAACCATAGATGCATAAAGGAATGTCATAGACCCCTAATGCCTAGTTCACAGTCTATTTGTACAAAAAGGTATGAAACACCAAGCACTCACGTGATTTTCTGAGTAGCATATGAAATTCCAACATCAGTGTATGGGATGGCACAATATCATATAAACTCTGGAAGAAAGAATAATCGTGTACTTTATACAATATAAAGATAGTTTTCAAGTACCAGCTGACTTCCAAATTAAGGTCTTACTGGCTAATATGCTCTCAGTAAATGAATCAAGGACTTACACAGCTCCAGGATCTGAAAACAGGGAACAATGGCAAATTACTGTTTAACGGTACAGAATATTTGTGAGAATAAAAAAGTTCTAGGAATAGTGGTGGTAACTGTAACAAACTGTACATTTTTAATTCTACTAAATGATATACTTAAATGGTAAATTTTATGTTATAAACATTTTATCATGATTAAAATTTAAATAATATATAGCACCCCCAAACACGGAACTATTTGGGAATAAAAATAACAAAATAAAGCAGGGCATAGTGGCTCACACCTAAAATCCCAGCCCTTGGGAGGCTAAGGTAGTACACTGGAGGACAGCATGGGCTACAAGAGTGAATTCCAGGTTAGACTTCACTAGAGTGAGATACCTTCTCAATAAAGAGGGCAGGGGAGGGGTGAGGCTTGGGAGACAGCTCATCAGTTAAAGGTGTTTGCTTATAAAGCCTGACAGCCTGGGTTTGGTTCCCCAGTACCCAAGTAAAGCCAGATGTATAAAGTAGTGCATGTGTCTGGAGTTTGTTTGCAGTGGCAGGGGCCCTCTCCCTCTCCCTCTCCCTCTCCCTCTCCCTCTCCCCCTCCCCCTCCCCCTCTCCTTCTCCCTCTCTATATATATATGTGTGTGTGTGTGTGTGTGTATATATATGGCTGGAGAGATGGCTCGGCAGTTAGGAGCACTTGCTGTTTAAGCATTGGGCCTGGGAGAGCCTGAAAATTGGCCAAACTGGACTCTCCAGAAACCATGTAAAAAGCTGGGCACAGCCACAGACATCTGTAACCCCAGTCCAAGAGAGACAGAGAATCACTGGGGTTTGCTGACCAAAAACAGCAGCCTGGGTTGAGGGAGAGACCAGAATCAAGGAAGTATATGGATGAACAATGGAAAACCTCTGAATATATATGCGTAGTGCACATGCATTAGCACACATGTGTATACACCACACACAATACACCACACCACACATACAAAATATACTGAAACATTTCAGAGAGAAATTAAACACCTAAGTGAATAGATACCATATTTAATATTGTTGAAATGTCAATCTTCTCAAAACTGATACAGATTCAAAATCCTAGCAAGACTTTCTTGTAGCAACAGATGAACTGACTTAAAAGTGTGTATGGAAAGTCAGAGGGTCCAGAAGAGTCAAATATGACTTTGAAAATGGGTAAAGTTATTTAACTTCTTTTTTGCGGTGCCAGGATCTTACCAAGGGCCTGGCACACACTATCAAGTGCTCTACGGCTGAGCTGCAGCACCTGTCGTCATCTTCCACAGTTGATAGTATAAAGCTAGAAAGCAATGCATTAACTACTTGAATGCAGCTATTCAAGCCAGCTCAAATTCCAAAAGAAAAATCTCATACCTTAAGGACACTTATCAGCTTGGCTCTTGGTGCCTTCTGTCTTTTTAGAAAGTCATATAAGTAGACATGGGCATTTGGGTTTGCTGGGAACTTTTTGTCATATGCATAGTTGGTGAGTACCTCTCGGGCTCCATCTTGATCACCACAGAACTCTAGCATCTGTATAAAAGAAGTCATAATGTCTGAAGTGAATTCTGTAAAACAGCTTTATGAACAGGTAAGACATAACTTTGCTGCTAAGAACAAAAAGATAACAGAACCAACACATAACACTACAGTGGACAATAGTATAGTAATTTTGGTTTCACTGGCATTGTTACAACTTCTACAGAACAAGGTCACTTATTCACAACAAAAGTCTACAAGTGGCCTGTTTTTCCTTATATTTGTTACTGAAAAATGAAGAGAGTTCTTATGTTGAGATTATAATATCTTCCACAGAAAATGTGGTAGGACTAATCTCAGGCCCTACATAACTTCAGCCCCAGATAAGTACCTGACAATTACAGCTTACTTATTTTGTTTCTATCTGTGGTGGTGTGAATCACATGTCCCCTATAATGTGGTTTTTGAATGCTTGGATCACAGCCGATGGCAGTTTGGTAGTGGGTCCTTGCTGGAGGTGTGTTGCTGGGGATGGACCTTGAAGTTATCAGCCCCTAGCTTGCCAGTGTTAGTGTTAGTTCAGCTCACTCTCCTGCTGTGCCTCTGCTCTTGCCATGCTTTCCCCTCACGACTGTTCGCCAAAATAAACCCTTTCCTCCCATGAGCTGCTTTGGATTCACTTGGATTATCTTCTGATAACACAATGATCACTTCAGTACTCAAACTTTCACATACTTTGAATATTATTCCTATGCCCAGTGGCAAAGTGCTCTGTTCTTTTATAAGCAAGCACCTTTAACCACTGAGTCATCTCCCTAGCCCTATCCTTCTACAATGACTGAAATGACAGGACAGATTTATAAACTTACTAAA
>PVHP010026396.1:0-24717 GCA_004024765.1 Zapus hudsonius | reverse complement strand
GGCCTTAGGCACTGGAGGCAAGTGCCTTAACCGCTGAGCCATCTCTCCAGCCCAAGATAACTTTTTTTATTTGCAACAGAGAAAGAGAGACAGAGGGTGGGAGAGAGAGAGAGAGAGAGAGAGAGAGAGAGAGAGAGAGAATGGGCATGATGCCAGGACCTCCAGCTGCTGCAAATGAACTCCAGATGCATGCAGCACCTGGGTACTGGAGAACTGAGCCCATGCCACAGGCTTTGCAAGCAAATGCCTTGAACCACTGAGCCATCCTTCCAGCACCCCCCTCGTCTACTTTTATCCAATCAGCTTGGCACTCACTTACGCGCTCATCACTGCTCATTGCAGCTAGGAGAGGGAACTCACCTGGGCTCCATTACTCCATCTTTTCAAAAGCTGGCACTTCTCCTTGAGGGTGATCATTGTAAGATTGAGGGGAGTCCTAGGAAGACTGACATGGTTTTGCTGAGGGTCCTTGAGTCGTTCCTCTGATACACATGACTAGGGTCTGTGTGCGCTCACCCTCTCTCACACAGAGTATCTGGACTCCAAAGAGAGAGCTCCTGTCAATCACAGCCCCGCCCTGGCAGGGAGAAGAAGTCCTGCTCCTGGGAGGCAGGCCCAGCTCTAGCTAACTCAGGGAGGAGCTCCCATCCTGCTGCCCAGGCTGGCCTTGGAACACTCTGGAACCCAAGCTCACCTTTGACTCTTCATGTAGCCCAGGCTGGCCTTGGATGCTCATGGAGACCAGGCAGAACCTGTATTGTCTGTGAAATCCAAACTCACCTGCTGCCCTAGCTGGCCTTGTCTTCTCTTTGGAGTTCTGGTCTTGAACTCTCTCTGTAGCCCATGGTGGCCTTGGAATTCCTTGAAGCCTAGGCTGCCTTTGGACTCTCTCTGGATCCTAGGGTGTCACTTAAGTCAATTTTGAGTGCTCGCTTCGGCAGCACATATACTAAAATTGAAGTCAATTTTGAGACTGGATGGCCTTGGACTCTCTCTCCCTAGGGTGACCTTGAACTCTCTCTGAAGCCCATGCAAGCAGTGGATCCTACGGTAGTGGCAGGCCTGGATGTTCTCTGTATCCAATGTTTTCCTTGGACTCGCAAGGCTAGCCTTGGACACTGGACTTTCTCAGGAGTTCAGGGAGACCTAGACTCACTTAGGAGCATGGGGTGATCTTGGATACTATCTGTGTACTGGCTGCATAGACTGTCCCTGGACTTTCTCTGGTGCCCTGGAAATCTGAGAATCTCACTGTAGCCCAATGCAATACACATGCTCCCAAACCTGCTTTCATAGAGCTGGGATTAAAGGCATGTGCCACCATGCACAGAGGAGGCTGATTGTTATCTGCTAGGTAGAAACTTACCCTAGAAACACTCCATGGTCTTCAATGAACCTCCAGTCTCTTTGCATAAGTAATGGGGTTTAAATCGTTCGGGAACTTTATGAGGCCAGAAAACTTCACTTGTCGAATCTGTAGACTTTTTTCCTCTGTAGCTCACGGTGTCTTCAGGCTTTCTCTAGACAAGGATGACCTTGGACTCTCTCTGGAATCCAGGCAAGCCTGGATGTACACTGAGTCTGGCCAAAAATGACCACTGAATCCGAAGTCTATCTTGGACTCTGTGTGGAATCCAGGCTGACATGGGATTATCCGTGGGTTCCACACTCACCTTGGACTCTGGAACTCAGGTAGAGATCAGGCACTGTGCTTAGCTCATGAAGCCATTGACCTCCTTCCATAGTCATGGAAGGCTGTGACATCTGTAGGCTCAGTGGCCTTGAGTCCTCCCAGTAGTCCTGGCTTCCTGTGAGCTGTACCAGAAGCCCAGGAAGTCCTTGGACTCTGTAGACACAAAGGCCACCTTCCATTCTAGATGTGGACAAACCTGAGCGAGAACACTCACAGGAGGCTAGGCTCAACCTGTACTATTTGTTTTTTCCCTCAAGGTAGGGTCTCCCTCTAGCTCAGGCTGGCCTGGACCTCACTGTGGAATCCCAGGCTGGCTTTGAACTCTAGGTGATCCTCCTCCCTCTGCCCAAAACACCTGGGATTAAAGTCATGTGCCACCAACCCAGCCTGTTTCTTTTTTTCAGGTAGGGTCTCCTTGTGGCCAACACTGCACTGGGAGTCTTTCTGGAATCCTAGGGTGGCCCTGAACACACAGATCCTCCGACCTGTGTGTCCTGAGACCTAGGATTAAATGTATTGCCGCCAGTTCTGGTCTTTCTTCTTTATTCTGGAAGGGTCTCAATGTGGCCAGGGCTGACTTGGAATCCTTCTGGATTCCCAGGTTGGCCAATACTCACACAGTTCCTCCTACAGGTGATTCCAGAGATCTGGTAAAATTCATGTACCACCACCCCGTTCCCTTTCTTTTCTTTTTTCAGGGAGCGTCTCCTTGTGGCCCAGGCTGACTTGGAACTCTTTCTGAATTCCAAGGGTGGCCTTCGGCACACTCACATCCCTTTCCCTTGACCCAAGGAGAGCTGGGATTAAAGGCAGTAGCCACCTTGCTGGGCCTTTCTTCTTTTTCCATGTAGGGTCTCACTGTGACCAAGGCTGACTTGGAAATCTCTCTGGATCCCAGGCTGGCCTATGCTCACACAATTCTTCCTACAGGTGCCTCTGGAGACCTGGGATTAAAGTCATGTGCCACCACCCTGGTCCCTTCTTCCTCCCCTTTTTTCAAGGTAAGGTCTCACTGTGGCCCAGACTAATCTGAAACTCTCTCTGGAGTCCCAGGCTGGCTTTGAACTCACACAGATCCTCTTACCTCTGCCTCCCGAGAGCTGGAATTAAAGGCCTTTGCCACCATGCCAAGCATCTCTTCTTTTTACTTGTAGGGTCTCAAAGTGGCCCAGGCTGACCTGGCTTCTCTTGGAGTCCCAGGCTGGCCTAGAACCCACAGAGATCCTCCAAATGCTGCCTTCCATGTGCTGGGATTAAATGCTTTTCCATCTCTGCATTTCCTTTGGCTTCAGTTTTCTAGGTAGGGTCTTGAACGCACACTGATTCTTCTACCTCTATTTCCAGACAGGTCTGATTAAAAGCATTTGCCACCATACCTGGCCTTTCTTCTTTTTCCTGGTAGGCTGTCACTGTGCCCCAGGCTGACCTGGAATTCTTTCTGGAATCCCAGGGTGGCCTTGAACACATAGAAATTGTCCTGCCTGTATATCAGAGATGGGATTAAAAACATTGTCACCATGCTTTCTTTTTTTTTTTTTTTGGTTTTTCGAGGTAGGGTCTCACTCTAGTCCAGGCTGACCTGGAATTCACTATGGAGTCTCAGGCTGGCCTCGAACTCACTGCGATCCTCCTACCTCTGCCTCCCGAGTGCTGGGATTAAAGGCGTGCACCACCACGCCTGGCAATGTCACCATGCTTTCTTATTTTGCCTGCTGGGTTCTCACTGTGGCCAAGGCTGACCTGGAAATCTCTCTGGATTTCCTGGCTGGCCTATAGTCACACAGTTCTTCCTGTAGGTGCCTCCAGAGAGCTGGGATTAAAGGCCTGTGTCACCACCCTGTTCCCTTCTTCCTCTTCCTCTTCCTCTTCCTCTTCCTCCTCCTCTTCCTCCTCCTCCTCCTCTTCCTCCTCCTCCTCTTCCTCTTCCTCCTCCTCTTCCTCCTTTTCTTCTTCTTCTTCTTCTTCTTCTTCTTCTTCTTCTTCTTCTTCTTCTTCTTCTTCTTCTTCTTCTTCTTCTTCTTCTTCTTCTTCTTCTTCTTCTTCTTCTTCTTCTTCAAGGAAAGGTGTCACTGTGGCCCATGCTGACCCGAAGCTCTCTCTGGAGTCCCAGGCTGGCCTACAACTCACACAGGTCTTCCTACCTCTCCCTCATGAGTGCTCAATAAAGACATGAGATGAGCCACCATGCCTGGCAGAAACTGTGTTAGCTATTAGTTAGAAACTCAGCGTAAAACTTTCTGTCGTCCAGGTTGTTCTTTTGGTCTCTTTGTGGAAGGGTTTGAATTTTCTCTGTAGCTTTGGCAGACATGGAAACTTCTGTGGTCCAGACTGCAGATCCTTCTCTCTGTAGTTCATGGTGTCTTCAGGCTCTCTGTAGACCAGGATGACCTTGGACTCTCTCTGGAGTCCAGGCAAGGCAAGCCTTGGACTGTACACTGAGTCTGGCCATGAATGACCACTGCATCCCAGGTCTGTCTTGGATTCTTTCTGGAATCCAGGTTTTTTTTTTTTCGAGGTAGGGTCTCGCTCTAGCCCAGGCTGACCTGGAATTCACTATGTACTCTCAGGCTGGCCTTGAACTCACGGCGATCCTCCTACCTCTGCCTCCCGAGTGCTAGGATTAAAGACGTGTGCCACCACGCCCGGCTGGAATCCGGGTTTTGACCTGGGATTATCCATGGGTTCCAAACTCACCCAGGTCTCCAAATGGAACCCAGGTAGGGCTCAGGCACTGTGCTTAGATCAGGAAGTCATTGACCTCCTTCCATAGTCATGGAAGGCTCTGACATCTGTTGCCCTCAGTGGCCTTGAGTCCTCTCAGTAGTCCTGGCTTCCTGTGAGCTGTACCAGAAGCCCAGGAAGTCCTTGGACTCTGTAGACACAAAGGCCACCTTCCATTCTAGATGTGGACAAACCTGACCGAGAACGCTCACAGGAGGCTAGGCTCAACCTCTACAATTTGGCTTTTTCCCTCAAGGTAGGGTCTCCCTCTAGCTCAGGCTGGCCTGGAACTCACTGTGGAATCCCAGGCTGGCTTTGAACTCTAGGTGATCCTCCTCCCTCTGCCCAAGACACCTGGGATTAAAGTCATGTGCCACCAACCCAGCCTTTTTTCATTTTTAAGATAGGGTCTCATTGTGGCCCAGGCTGACCTGGAACTCCTTTTGGAATGCCATGGTGGCCTTGGACACACACACAGGTCCTGTGCCTCTAGAGAGCTGGGATTAAAGGCAGTAGCCACCTTGCTGGGGCCTTTCTTGTTTTTCCGTGTTGGGTCTCATGTGGCCAAGGCTGACTTGGGATCTCCCAGGCTGGCCTGTACTCACACAGTTCTTCCTTCAGGTGCCTCCAGAGATCTGGGATTAAAGTCATGTGCCAGCACCCTGATCCCTTCTTCCTCCTCTTTTTTCAGGATCGGGTCCGATTTTGGCCTTGGCTAATCATAAACCCTCTCTGGAGTCCCAGGCTGGCCTAGGACGCACACAGATCCTCCCACCTCTACCTTCCATATGCTGGAATTAAAGGCATTTGTGGTTTCTCCTTTTCCTTATGCTTCTTCTACTTCGAATGTAGGGTGTCACTGTGGCTCAGGTGGTCTGAAACTCTCTCTAGAGTCACAGACTGGCCGTGAACTCACAGGGACCCCTCTCCCTCTGTTTCCAAAGGAGTCGGAGTGAAAGGGTTTGCCACCGTACTTGGTCTTTCTTCTTTTCCATGTGCCCCAGGCTGACCTGGAACTCCTTCTGGAATCCCAGGGTGGCCTTGCACACACACAGTCCCCCTGCCTGTGCCTCCTGAGAGCTAGGATGAAAGGCATTGTCACCATGTCTATTCATTCTTATTTTTCCTGGAAGGGTCTCATGTGGCCCAGGCTGATTTGGGAATCTCTCTGGAGTCCCAGGCTGGCCTATACTCACACAGATCCTCCTACCTCTGCCTCCTGAGAGCTGGGATTAAAGACATTTGTCACCATGCCAGGCCTCTTTTCTTTTTTCTGGTGGGATTTCCTGGTGGCCTCGGCTGACCTGGAACTCTCTGTGGAGTCCCAGGCTGGCCTATGCTCACACAGATCTTCCTACCTCTGCCTCCCGAGAGCAGGGATTAATGACATGAGCCACCATGCCTGGCAGAATCTGTGTTAACTATTTAGCAAATCGCCATAGAAACTTTCTGTGGTCTAGGATGCCTTCTGGTCTCTTTGCAGACCCATATGTGTTTGAATTTTCTGTGCATCCTTAGCTGACCTGGAAGCTTCTGTGGTCCAGGCTGTAGATCCTTCCCTCTGTAGTTCATAGTGTCCTCAGGCTCTCTCTAGGCCAGAACAAGCTTGGACTCTCTCTGGAGTCCAGGCAAGCCTTGGACCGTGAATGACCTTGGCCATGAATGACCACTGTATCCCAGGTCAATCTTGGACTCTGTGTGGAATCCAGGCTGACATGGGATTATCCGTGGGTTCCACACTCACCTTGGACTCTGGAACTCAGGTAGAGATCAGGCACTGTGCTTAGCTCATGAAGCCATTGACCTCCTTCCATAGTCATGGAAGGCTGTGACATCTGTAGGCTCAGTAGCCCTGAGTTCTCCCAGTAGTCCTGGCTTCCTTTGAGCTGTGCCAGAAGCCCAGGAAGTCCTTGGACTCTGTAGACACAAAGGCCATCTTCCATTCTAGATGTGGACAAACCTGAGCGAGAACACTCACAGGAGGCTAGGCTCAACCTGTACTATTTGTTTTTTCCCTCAAGGTAGGGTCTCCCTCTAGCTCAGGCTGGCCTGGACCTCACTGTGGAATCCCAGGCTGGCTTTGAACTCTAGGTGATCCTCCTTCCACTGCCCAAGAGACCTGGGAACAAAGTCATGTGCCAACACCCCGTTCCATTCTTGCTCTTTTTTCAAGGGCAAAGTCTCACTGTGGCCCAGGCTAATCTGAAACTCTCTCTGGAGTCTCAGGCTGGCTTTGAACTCACACGGATCCTCCTACCTCTGCCTCCCAAGAGCTGGGATTAAAGGCTTTTGCCACCATGCCAGGTCTCTCTTCTTTTTCCTGGTGGGTTCTCCCTGTGGCCCAGGCTGACCTGGATTCTCTCTGGAGTCCCTGGCTTTGAACTCACACCGATCCTCCATACTCTGCCTTTCCCGTGCTGGGAATAGATGTGTTGGCCACCTCTCTGTTCCATTTTGTTTCTTCTTTTTCTAGGTAGGGTCTCCCTGTGGCTCAGGCTGATCTGAAACTCTCTCTGGAGTCTCAGGCTGTCCTTGAACTCACACTGAGCCTTCTACCTGTTTCCTGAGTGTCAGATTGAAAGCATTTGCCACCACACCCGGCCTGTCTTCTTTTTCCTGGCAGGCTGTCACTCTGGCCTAGGGTGGGTTGGAACTCTCTCTGGATTCCCAGGCTGGCCTCGACTCCTGCAGTTCTTCCTACAGGTGCCTCCAGAGAGCTGGGATTAAAGTCATGTGCCACTACCTTGGTCCCTTCCCCTTCTTCTTCTTCTTCTTCTTCTTCTTCTTCTTCTTCTTCTTCTTCTTCTTCTTCTTCTTCTTCTTCTTCTTCTTCTTCTTTTTCAAGGTAGGGACTCCATGTGGCCCACGCTGATCTGAAACTCTCTCTGGAGTCCCAGACCATCCTTGAACTCACAAGGATATTTTTACCTCAATTTCCTGAAAATTCAGATTGAAAGCATCTGTCACCATACCCACCCAGCCTTCTTTATCCTCGTTGGGTCTCACTGTGGCCCAGGCTGACTTGGGAATCTCTCTGGATTCCCAGGCTGGCCTATACTCACACAGTTCTCCCTCCAGGTGATTCCGGAAAGCTGGAATTGAAAGCACAGGATACCACAGTGTTCTCTTATTCTTCATTTTTCAAGGTAGAGTCTCCATGTAGCCCAGGCTGACCTGGTACTACCCTCTCTTTAGTCCCAGACTGACCTTGAACTCACACTGATCCATCTACCTCAGTTTCCTGAGAGGTTGGATTGAAAGCCTTTGCCACCATACCTGACCTTTCATCTTTTGGCCCAGGATGACCTGGAAATCTCTGGAAAGTTCCAGGCTGGACTACACTCACACAGTTTTCTTACCGGTGCTTCAGGAGAGCTGGGATTTAAGGCATGTGCCACCACTCTGTTCCGTTCTTCTCTCTTCAAAGTCTCTGGAGTCGCAGGCTGGCCTAGAACTCACAGCTCCTCCTCCCTCTGGCTCTGGTTGCTGGGATTAAAGGCACAGCATAGCTGCATATCTATCAGGGAGAGAGAGAGAGAGAGAGAGAGAGAGAGAGACTCACCCTAGAAACGCCCTGTAGTCTATGTTGGCCTTCGGGTTTCTTTGTAGATGACACGGGTGTGTTTTCATTCTCTCTGTTGCTCTGGCAGGCCAGGAGGCTTCTGTTGTCCAGGTCCTTCTCTGCGTAGCTCGTGGTGGTTTTAGAGTCTCTTTGTAGACCAGGCTGCCTCGGACACTGATTGTGAGGGAACCTGTGAAGTTGGAAGGCTTGAAATGGCCTTGTAACCAGTCATGTTTGCTTTCTCGGGATTGTGTTGACCCTGCTCACTTCTAGAACAAGGGAACTGCATCTCTTTCAGAGGTTGACCTCCTCTTCATTTATTTGAGAGAGAGACAGACAAACACAGGGAGAGAGACACGATGTGGTGCCCCAGGTCTGTTGCCCCTGCAAAAGATGCTTGTACCACTTGTGTCTCTGGCTTTATGGGGATTCTGGGGAAGCCAGCCTTGGGCTAGCAGGTTTTGCAATTAAGCAACTTTAAAAAAAAAAGTACTGGGCTGGAGAGATGGCTCAGCGGTTGGGGCAGTTGCCTCCAGTGCCTAAGGCCCCAGGTTCAATTCCCCAGTGCCCACATATGCCAGGTATCACGGTGTGGTGGCTCTGGTGCTCTCCCTCCCTCTCTCTCTCCCTCCCCCCTCTCTCTGTGTATTTCTCTGCTTCAAGATGAATAAATAAAATATTTTTTAGAAAAGTATTGATTTATTTTTAAGCTGTGAAAGGGAGAGAGAGAGGGGGGGGAGATATGGGTGTGCCAGGGCCTCTAGCCACTCCAAAAATATCCAGATACATGCACAAGTTTGTGTATCTGGCTTTATGTGGGTACTAGGAACTAGAACCAAGGTCGCTGGGCTCTGCAGGCAAGCAAGCGCCTTTAACCGCTGAGCCATCTCCACAGCACCAGCTAGGTGGGACTTTTACCGTCTTGGTTTCCTTATCCAAGTGTTAGTCAAGTGTCAGAGCAGGGCTGGAGAGATGGCCTGGTGGTTAAGGTGCTTGCTTGCCTCCACCTGATGTCCACCCTCCTACCTCTGCCTCCTGAGTCTGCGATTACAGGTGTGCACAGCCATGCCCGGCCAATTGAGTGTTATTATTACTTACTTGATAGGTAAATGGGTTTCATGATGACATTTTCACGTATATATCGCAGTGGTCTTTGTTCATGATCCACCTCCCCCCTTCCGGTCACCCCACAATGCTTCCTGCTGGTCCTGTCCTCTCAAAATGCAGTCTGTTGAAGCCATGTCTCAGGGTAAGTGTTTTACCTCCGTTATGGATGTGTGCACGTGTTCATTTATACACAGGATCTCATCAGGCCCAGGTTGGCCTCAAGCTCCCAGGAGTCTCCTGCCTTGGCTCCCCAGGGCTGCGATAAAACTCCACTGCAGGCTCTCCCAGCAATTCCGCGGCTACTCGCGCCCTGGCCTCGAGAGGGCGCTGTGCGCACGCCGGCCGCCGGGACAGCGGGTCTGCAGCGGCTCTCTGCCGCCCTCTTCAGGTGAGTGTCCAGGAGTTCAGAACACTCTGAACAAAGCCCAGGACCTAGTTTGGGGGCCCTGAGGGTCACTTCCCAGTTGACTTCTTCCTCCTTTCCTTCGTCATGCTGGGTCTGCACCTCAGCCTGAGCTGGCTAGCACGTGCTCTGAGCCCCAGCCACGGCCCTTCTGCTTCTCAGCAAGTCTCCGCTTCAATCCCCCTGCCTCATCCTTGGAGGCGCCTACCTGACACCTGTTGACCTTCTCTCAGTATTTCAGTTTCGGGTTTTTCTTTTTTCTTTTCACTTTTTAAAAAAATGAGTATTGTTCTAGTTCAGGATGACTTTGAATTCACCATGTAGTCTCAGGGTAGCCTTGAACTCAGCGAAATCCTGCTATCCCTGCCTTCCATGCTGGGATTAAAGCTGTGAGCCACCATGAAGGGCTTCATTTGGTTATGAAACAGGATCTTTTTTAACCCAGGATGGACTTGAACTCCTGATCTTCCTGCTTCTACTTTATAACATAAGGGCTTTAGGGGAGTGTGTCAGTGTATATGAAGCATGTGCAGGCGTGTGTGTTCATGTGTAGGTGTGCACGTGTCACAGTGCATCTGTGGGAGTCAGAGGACAACTTCCGGGGCTCAGTCCTCATCTCCACCTCCTGTGAGCAGGGTCTCACTGTGGTCAGAGCCACTGCTGCCAGACCAGCCGCTCCCTGAGCAACCCATGCGTTCTCTTGTCTCCACACCCCACCTTTTCATGCCTTCCTAAACTTGTTCATTTGCAAGCAGAGAGAGAGAGAGAGAGAGAGAGAGAGAGAGAGAGAGAGAGAGAGAGAGAGAGAGAGAGAGAGAGGAGAGAGAGAGAGAGAGGGCCAAGGCCTCTAGCAGCTACAAATGAACTCCAGATGTGTACACGCTGGATTTACAGATTACAGACTAATAATTTACAGATTTGTGCATCTGGATTTACATGGAACTGGGACTCAAACCCGGCTCATAAGGATTTCAAGTGCTGAGCCATCTGTCCAGACCTCCACCTCCTTTCTTGTCTGGAGGTGTGGCTGGGATTACAAATATGTCTGGGATTCTGAAGTCAGGTCCTCATGCTTGTGGGACAGGTGCCATATCTACTGCCCTTTATTTTTCATCCAGTGACATCCAAGGTTTTAGGAAGTTTTAGTTTTGTTTTAGAAAAGTATATCTAGGTATTTCGATAACCTCAAATATTTTTGTGGGGCCCAGGGCTGTAGGTCAGTGGAATAAGGTTTGGGTAGTACACACAGGCAAGGTGCTGAGTTCCAGCCCTACAACTGCAAAGATTATAATGAGAAACAAATGTAACATCTTTTGTAAAAATGTTTCCATGAGTCGGGCATGGTGGCGCACAGAGGTAGGAGGGTAGCTGTAAGTTCAAGGCCAGCCTGGGACTACAGAGTGAATTCCAGGTCAGCCTGGGCTAGAGCGAGACCCTACCTCGAAAAACCGAAAAAAATAAAGTTTTCATGGTAGGCATGCTGCCTGCAATCCCAGCACTGGGGAAGCCTGGACAGGAGGATCACAAGTTCAAGGTTCAATTGAGCAACATGACTCTATCTTACTAGATGATGCACACGCGCGCCACACACACACACACACACACACACTCAACAGAGGAAAACAAGCTGACATTAGGAATGAATCTGGCACCCTGGCAAAGTCCCTAGACACGCAGCAGTTCCGGCCTATCCTTTCTGGAGGTGGTCACTGCACCCCAGACCCATGACCTGGTCCAGGTGAGGCCCTGAAGGACAATGACTACGGCCTGGCAGCCGTCCTGTCTTGGGTCTGAGCTGGAGAAAGTGGGGTTTCCTGGCTGTTGGGCAGGGCTGCAGGGCAGGTGAGAAGGAACTTGTGGTTTTGGGGGTCTGGGGGCTGGAGTCAGCCTGAAATGAGGGAAAGTTCTTAGGGTTCAGGTTGTGGGTGTGATGACAAGACCACAGAGAACCCCAGTGCCCAGCAGGATGGAGTGACAGGGACGGAAGGTCCATATGGATCGTGGGCGTCATGACCTACAATAGCCCCGTGTCCACCGATTCAGGCTGTGGTGGCCGACAGTGATTACTGGGTCTGTCTTTTTGGAAGACACCATCCGGGCCCTCAGCCTGTAGAGGGTTCAGCTGAGCTGGGGACATGGTGGAGGACTTGTCTCTGTGCCCAGGAGGCTCAGCTCAGCCGGAAGGCAGCTCCTAGAGGCAGAGCCCTGGGTCCTGTGTCCCTGCCTCCCTGGCCCCTGTCTTCCCAGTGTGGGCAGAGGTCTCATCGAGTGACCTGGGCTGCTGTGGCCAAGCTCCACAATAGAGTTGGTGAGCACACAGAGCCACGGCTCCTGACCTGGACACCAGGAAGTCCCTGCAGAGTGCTGGCCCCTTCAGGTCTCCTAATGCCTGTGCTGCACGTCGTCCTCGGCACCGTGTGGGCAGCCATTCCCAGAACCTAGAGGGAAGTGTGGGGTAGAGTCCTGGAGCCTTCAACGGGAAAGAGCCCAGACCACACTGGATGGGCCTCAGCATGGTGGAGGACAAAGAGAGTCACGTGACTCTTGCCCACTGCGAAGGTGCTCTCTGGGGTCACCTGCCAGCAGCTCTGAGGATCACCATGGAGTGTGTGGAGGAGGTGACTCCAGATTGCGGGGTGCAGCATTTCCTGAGCTGGGCTTTGGGAATGGAGGAAGAGAAGGCCCACTGAGCCCAGCCTTCATCACCCTCCACCTCCTCACGGTGGGCTGATGGGGTCAGCGGCCACCATGCTGCCCTGCCCTGAGAACCCATGGACCCTCAAACTGTAAGCCCCACAAATCCCTCCTTGCTTCATGCGCTTCCTGTCAAGTCTTTGGTGGGCGCCATGAGGAAGGAACCCCTACACTCACCCTTCCTTCTTGTATTGACGTGGGTCTCCTGAGCTCCAAGCTTTGGACCCTCCCTCAAGTCAGCTCCCAAGCCGTGGGGGTGTCATGAGAGGAGCAAGAGTCCCTTTGCCCTGTCTGCCCTCCTGTGTCCCCATTGGTCCCCACAGGCTGGGGCATTGTGATGTCATCACCAGCAGGCCTCACCTGAGCCAGCAGAGCCCATATCCATTTTCTCTGTCTGCCTCTTTCCCTCTGCCTCAGTCTCTTTTTTCCTCTCTCAAATAAATAGTTTATTAAAAAATAAAAAAGTGACATTAAGAAAAGCAAGAGCCGAGGTGCGGAGGCAGAGGTCTGTAATCCCAGCTACTCAGGAGGCTGAGGCGGGACGATCCTGCCTGGGTAATTTAGTGAGCTCTTGTCTCAACATCAATATGGCACAAATATGCCCCCCAGCATGTTGGGGGCAGGCTTTAATCCCTGGGGAGGTCAAGACAGGAGGATCACCCTGGGACTACATAGTGAATTCCAGGTCAGCCTGGGCCACAGTGAGACCCTACCAAAAAACAACCAAAGAATTATAAAAAGCACTTCGGGTGTGGTGGCACACCTTGGACCCCAGCCCTGGGGAGGCAGAGGAAGGAGGACCCCAGGGGTTGGAGGCCATCCTGGGCACGCCTCCCAAGAGCAGGAAAATGAAAATGTGCCAAGCATTTTTTCTTTGTGCGGAGTCCTGGGGTGATCCACAGACAGCCCAAGTGACATAACTTAGCTGCAGCTCACTTTATCACCCCAAAGCTCACGGCCCTCTCCTGTGCTGACCCGGGGACCAAGCCCTTCTGAGTGTCCAGGAGTGTAAGAGCCGCAGCATGGAGAATGCTTCCAGACCTGACATGGCCCCTGCATTAATGCCCTCAGGGTGGCTGTCAGGAGCACCCACCCTCCCTTGCAGGAGGAAGGGGAGCTTTTCTTCAGGGGTGCACCCTGGCTCCATTTCCCATCATGCTCCATCATGCTTAGGCAAGCAACCCTAACTAACCTTGATTTGGGGGGCCCAGAGAAGGCTCACCATGGAAGAGGGACTAGTTTAGAAGGGGTGCAGGGGAGGGGGAGGAGGACAAGAGAGGCAAGGGGCATAAATGTGATGCCAATCCATTCTCTATGTGTATAAAATTGTCAAGAAACAAATATATTTGAGCCAGGGTGGTGGCGCACGCCTTTAATCCCAGCACTTGGGAGGCAGAGATAGGAGGATCACCATGAATTCAAGGCCACCCTGAGACTCCATAGTGAATTCTAAGTCAGCCTGGGCTAGAGTGAGATCCTACCTCGAAAAACCAAAAATAAATAAATAAATAAATAAATAAATAAATAAATAAATAAATAAATAAATACATTTGAGCCAGCGTGGTGGTGCATTGGGAGGCAGAGGTAGGAGGATTGTCATGAGTTCAGTCAGCCTGAGACTACATTGTGAATTCCAGGTCAGCCTGGGCTAGAGCGAGGCCCTACTTCAAAAGCCAAGATAAAAAATAAAATAAAATACATTTTAAAATGGCATCTAAATCCCAGAGGCAAACACCTTCCCTGAGTCAAGTATTTTCTGTGAATTCTACTGTATGTCATAGTCATAGAAATTATGATTTTTTTTTCTAGTAGCCTGATTTTTGTAGCTTGATTCACAGATCCCCATGAATACAGCAGGGTGGGTGGGGAGTGTCCCTAGGGACACCGTGATGGCCTGTCATTTCATAGAGACGACATGGAGTCTCAGAGAGGAAGGAAGGACTGATCCTTCTGAAATAGAGCCTTGGACCTCTTTTGTGTCCCAGAAAGATCTTAGAGAACGTCTTCTTCCCCCCACCTCTCTCATAGCCCAGAGAGCCATCCTCCTGCCTCGGCTCCCCAGTGCTTCCCCAGGAAGCCTAGCTTCTCTCCTTCTAGCCCTCTATCGTCCCTGGGGTACAAGCCAGGCTTCAGGCTGACAGGATGGAGCCTGGGGCCTGAGCCTCCACTGACCTCTGGCCTCACTGCAGAGCCCAGCCTGGTCTCCTGGCCCCTGACCTTGAAGATGGCCTGAGGGGGCTGGGGCCCAGGGTCCAGCCCTCAGTCACACACTGGGCCACTGGGTCCCGGGCACATGGGGCTGTGCCAGTGGGCTTCTGGAGGACACAGGGCTGCTGCTTCTGTTGCCGTGGATGGAATGCCAAGGGCCCTGGCCAGCTTCTGTGCCATGGAAGGGGCGCTTCCCCACAGGGAAGCCCCAAGGGACTGTGCCTGGCCCAGCTGCCTGGCCAAGAAGGCTTATGATGTTTTTCCCTGGATTAGTTATTGCCTATTACCTGAGAAAATGCTCACTAGCTTTCATTTATTCCCTTCCCTTTCTTTAATTTGAGGAAGATCTCACCTTTGAACTTGAACCTTTGAGCTTAAATGATCCTCCAGCCTCAGGCTTCCTAATAGCTGGGAACACAGGTGATGACACTGTCTGGTTGGGCATAGATGCAGGCATTTTCATTGTGTTTTGCACTGAGGAAGGAGCCTCAAGTACCACCCATGCAAGGTATCTGGGGTTCTAGGTGGGGGCACTGCCTTAGTACCTGGCCCCAAGCCCTCACAGGGAGAATCTGAGCAGTCGATCTACAGTTGAGCCCCGCCCCCAGCCCCTCCCTGGGAATTCTAGGAGGGGCTCGACCGCTGAGCCACGCCCCTCCCTGGGGATTCTAGGAGGGGCTCTATTGCTGAGCCACGCCCCCAGCCCTTTTGCCACGGCAGCTGCTCTTCCTGGAGTTAATAAAGTGTCCTTCTCTTCCTTTTCCCCAGAGTGACTTGCTTGGGCAGCTTTGGGCTAAGGGATAAAGACCACTTCAATCCAGAAGCCCTTGGATTCAACTTTTTTTTTTTAATTTTTTTTGTTCTTTTTTAATGTCATGCAATAATTCACAGTCCCAAGCCCACGTTTTTCAAACAAGGTAGGAAAAAAAAGAAAAAGAAAAAAGAAAAAAAAAGTTAAAAAGAGAAAGAAAAAAAGCAAGGGAATTTGGTGTTTTTTTTTAAATTTTTTTTCTTTTGTTATTTCAAGCAGGACCAAATGTCAGAAAAATGCTTCTTTTTTTCTCAATTTTTTTGTCCTTTTTAAAACCATTTGTGTTATTTTCTTTTAGGTTGATCTCTGCAGGCAGTAATAGGTTTTGGCGTAGCCGGCAAGCACTCCTGCGGGTCTGAGAAGTGTGGTGTGGGGTGGGTCTGTCTGGTCTGCGCCAGCGCTGGGCTTCGCTGCTTCGTCTTCTGGCTTCACCACTCGCAGCCACCCGATGGCGTCCACCAGGGGAGGGAAAGATTCCATCCGATGATAAAACTCATCAATACATCCTGTTGCTTATCTCCCCGGTTTTCTTTTTTAAAAATGTTATTGTTTATTATTATTATTGTTTGCGCTTCCCCCCAGTTCTCCAAAAAGGGCTGAGTTGGCTGTGTGGTTGGTGCGCCCTGGCCCTGGCCCTGTGCTGGGGGGAGGTCGAGGCCGGCTGCGGGGCGCCCTGGCGGGTCCTGTCCTGGCCGAGGGGCTTCGGGGTCCCCGCGGGCGGGCGGGCGGGCGGGCGCGCGCGGCTCCTCCTGGCGGGGTGTGTGCGGGGTGCGTGGGGGGCCGGGCGGGCGAGGCGCCGCCGCGCCGGGCTTAGCACCAGTCGTCTTCGCTCTCGCTGTACAGTTCGTGCAGACCTTTGCGGGAGCCGGGTCCTCGGGGCCTGGCCGGGCCGTGGACCGGGTAGTAGCCATTAGGGAGTCTCCGGCCGTGCCGGGAAGGCGAGGCGCAGGCCGGGCCCGCGGCCCGGGGAGTCCTGGGCGATCGCCCCGCGGTGCCCGAGGACGCGTGTCTGGAGGGAAGTGGCGCGTCGTAGGGACTGGCCACCTGTTCATCGTCGAGGCCGCCGCCACTGCCCGGGCCGTCCACCTCGTCGTAGTCGGAGCCCCGGTAGTAGCCGTGGTGCCGAGGCCCCTCGGGTGGGTGAGGCCCCGATGGAGGCCACCGGGTCCCTCCGTGGCGACAGGCCCTGGGGGACTCGCTCCGCGCCGGGCCTGGGGCGCGCCGCTCCATCCCCGGCGAGCGGCCGCTGTCGTGGCCCCCGGTGGACGGCCGCTCCCCGGACAGGGGCTCGGAGGGGCCCGGGTACCTCCGCGGGCCGCTGGTGACCGCCCTGCCCGACCTGGCCCCCGCGGGCGGCGGCGGCTGCTGCTGCGCGGGGCCCGGGCCGCCGGCCTTACGGATCACGGGGGAATAGGACACGTGTGGCCGGGGGGTGGAGGGGGTCTGGGGCAGCTGGCGGCGGCCCCGCCGTGGAGTGCTGGTGCCAGATGTTGAGGGGGCTGGGCTTCCACTGACGGAACTACTGCCCTACACGAAAATTGAAACAAAGGAAATCAAAAAAAAAGATACAACCAAATCAACCAGAAGGAGACAGGAGGACACACAGAGGGTGGGTGGATGGGTGAGTTGGGGGGCGAGGAGGAAACCAAACAGGGGGTCGGAGACGGGAATGGGCAAGGATGGGGGGGAGAGGGAGCCACAGGACGTTTGAATGGGGGGAAAATAAAAGGAGAAAAGAAAGCAACAGCCAACGGGGTGGAGGAGAATGGGGAAGAGTGAGAGAGACAAGGAGGGAGGGGAGGAGGAGAGTCAAAAAACAACACAACAAAGTGAAAAGAGAAATGAGAAATGGAGTTTTGTAAGTTCGGGGTTAAAAATAGCAGAAGTTTCAAAAAATTACTCACAGGCGTCCATAGGACAGAAATCGAAACAAAAAAGGGAAGCCGGGTTAAAAGGAAAGCAAAGGGTGGTGGGCAGCGCAGGGGACGCGAGCTCCTAGGAGCGCAGGCCTTGAACGCAAACGTGAATTAACCAAGGAAGCAGAGGTTGGGGCGGAGGCAGGCTGGGGCTGGGGGGAGCAGGGGCCGGGCGCGCTGTCCACCCTCACGGGGCCCTCGGCATGGGGAGGTGAGGGGTGTGCCAGGACGGGGACCCGGCCCAGGTGGCTGTGGGTGGGGGGCTCCTCCTTCCCGCCCTTTGTCTGTGCTCCAAGCCTGGGGTCTGGGCAGGCGGCACCCACCTGCCTGTGTGCCACATGCTCTCGGCCCTCGCTGGGGGAGCGGGACCAGCGCTGGTCCCTGGCCCGGGTCCGGCCTAGGTCGGGCCGCTCCTGAGCATATCGCTCCTTGTCTGCGGAAGGAGGGTGATGGTGGTGGTGATGGTGATGGTGTTGGCGATGCTTGCGGTCTTTGGGCCGTCCCCGGTCCTGGTCCCGATCTTTGGATGGCAGGTCACCAGATTGGGTGGTCATGCTCAGATCCGTCCCCAATCCTGGGGTGGGAGATGATAGTGAGGGAGGAGGCAAGGATCTGTTTCCCATGCCCACTCACCACCCTTCCTTTCCTTTATTAAATTGTATTTTATTATAATTTGTTTGTGCCCACAGTGTCACTGCATGTGTGTGGAGGTGAGAGAATGTCCACCTTGTTTGAGACAGGGTTTCTCCTTTGGTGCTGGCCTCTAAGTTTTGAGATTCTCCTGACTCTGGGTGACAATCCACATAGAGGCATGTTGGGATTACAGACTTCATGTGCGTGCCTGGGACCGGAGCTCAGTTGGCAGGCTTGCAGAGCAAGAACCTTTAACTACTGAGCCGTCTCCCCAGCACCTCCACTTTTAAGAGGATTTCACTATGTAACCCAGACTGGCCTCCAACTCCAGGTCCTCCCACCTCAGCCTCTCCAAGGTTGGTATTTGCAGTGTGTGCCCTGTCCAGGGTCATCTGTCTCTCCAGTGACTGCCCCAGCTCCTCCTCCCTTCATTTCCTCTGGACCTCCTAGCCATTGGCAGGTACCTGTGTCCACATCAGTATAGCGGCCAAGAGAGTGCTCTGAGGTGCGGTGGCCCCGGTCTCGGTCCCGGTCCCTGCGGCGCTGGTGGTACCGTTGGTTCTCCTCTGGAGGAACCCTCTCCAGGGAATAGTCATCCAGTCTCCGGGCTTTGGGGCCCAGCATGGAGGCCGAGCGCTTCATGGGGCTGGTATCCGAGATGGTCTGGGGAGGGGACAGGCATGTTCTGTGGTAGGCACTGACAGGGCCTGATCCTTCTAGCTCGGGGCAGAAGTTGGGCTGGTGGGTGTCCACATGTGATGGGACCAGGATGTACCATCCAGGGCTGGGGCCCGGGGTTCCCGGTGGGGCTTCTTGCGTCCCCACAGATGGGACTGCATCTCTGGGTGCAGTGCTCTCACCAGGAGGCCTTAACTGACCCTTCATCCCCTGTCCTGTGAGCTCAGCGTGGGCCAGGCAGGCTGGCTGATAGGAAGCATGTCCCCCACTGCCTGCCCTCCAGAGAGGTTGGGACACTAGATTCCCAGCCCCACTCCTCCTTGACCACTTGGGTCAAACCACTCTGGCTCCTGCTCCCCAGGTAGAGGCTTGGGGCTGCCTTGGCACTGTAGGCCCCAGAGGGCTGTCCTTGATCAGCACATGCTACCACCCATCCCTGGGGCAAGCTCTACCATGGACAGCTTGCAGTTCCTTGTGGCAGGTGGAAGAAGGAAGATGGGGTGGATCCAACTCTGATGCCAAGGTAGGAGCTCTAAGGAACCCACGGCTGGCTGCAGGGCCAGGATCACTGGTAGAGTTGGTGGAAACGCCCCCTCCCCCAGAGAGGGATGGGTGCCTCTTAAGAGGTTCTGAAGAGGAGTGGAGTGCGGGGTGGCCCCCCTGCACACACAGGACGCAACACATGAGGACGGGGCTCTGTGGGAGGGGGTGGAGTGTAGTCTTTAAAGAAAGGGTGGGGTTGGGGACAGGGAGCGATGGCAGGAGCTGGCCTGAGACAGGAGAGGAGGAAGAGGGGGCCAGGGCCGAGCTGGGCCGGCGCAGTACATACACTGAGGTTATTCCCACGTGGCCGGCCCCTTCTCCTCTGTCCCAGCCCCACGGGATGGTGCACACAGAAAAAACAGAAAGAAGCAAATAAATATAAGAGGCAAGAGGGAGGGTGAGGTGGTGGGCAGTACATGGAGGAGGTGTGGAGAAGAAAAAGAGAGAGGTTAAAGTGTCTAGTAGCGGGTAAGGGGGAACCCAGGACCTGGCTGGCTGTCCCTCACCCCCAACGGGTACAGAGGAAACAGACAGGAGACATATGGACAGATGACAGAGACACAAGACTGACAGATGGGATGGCGAGGCCATGGGCCCCTGGCCCGTCATGCGATGCATCCGTCCCTAAGGCTCAAAGCTTCCAGGTGGTGGCCATCAGCCCAGCTTGGCTCAACCCTCTCCTGGGGTTAGCAGGCCAGCCCCATGCATCACCCAAGGCCACAGCAGCCAGAGGCCAGGCCCTCGGTCACACTGGCTCAGCCAGGCCCAGCGCAGCCTCCACCCCCCACCCCCCAGCAGACACAGCACGCGGCAAGCTGCCCCAGCCAGACATGCCGGCCCCCCACCATCTGCCCTTCTTCCTCCCTGTCCTGGGGGCTCCTCTGGAGCAGCCTGGGCCCTGTCCTCACTTCTCACTGTGCGGCAGCCAGTCATGCTTAGTCCCTTCGGTGCCCACAGTTCCTGCCTCCCCTGACGAGGGGCTCCAGCAGCTATGGAGAGCAGGCACACACGGACACGCACACGCATCAGGCACACGTTTGCCCGGCCCACGCAGCTCCACAGACACGGACAGGAAACGTCCCAGCCACCCCAGACTCTGCTGTCAGAGTCCTCAGACGTGCCAAGTTCCCAAGGCCAGCAGGCCCAAGAGTGCAGTACGCCCATGTCGTGGGACACCTGCACACACCTGACCGTGCACTTCACACATGTATACATTTGTAAATGCACAGGTGTACATGTATGTTGTGTGTGTGTGTGTGAAGTACATGTGTAGCAGGGGCTGTTTTCTGGTGTTGGGAATGGAACTCAGATCTCATGCATGCTAAGGCTGCATTTTACTGCTGAGCTCTGCCCCCAGCCTTGCAGGTGAGGTTCTTTTGTTCAGTTTTGCTTTGAGACAGGGTTTCAAGCAGCAGAGGTAGGCCTTGAACTCCTGCCTCCACCTCCTGAGTGTTGGGATTACAGGTGTGCACTGCCGTGCCTGGCCTCTGAGTGTGTGTATCTGTGGGCACACTTGTGCCCCTGTGTGTGTGTGGAGGTCGGAGGACAACTTCAATGTGTGTCCTCTCCTTCCACCTTGCCTGAGACATGACCTCTCTTGTCTGCGGCTGTAAAGGCCAGACTAGCTGGGCCATGGACTGCACGACTCTCCTCACTCCCTCTCCCTTTGCTGTCTCTGTGTTGGGATTACAGCCATGTGAGCCACTCTTGAGTCGGGCTTTACCTGGGTGCTGGGGATCTGAACTCTGGTAGGCAGGCTTATGCAGCAAGCATCTTTAGGCACTAAGTCATCTCCTCTGACCCCACATCCAGCCTGGTCTGTTTTGAGGCAGGGTCTCGCTCTGTAGCCCAGGCCATCCTTCTGTCTCAGTATCCCAAGTGCTGGGATTTCTGGCGTGGGTCATCGCACCAGGCTGTAATGGGAATTCCCCACCACAACTCTCCCCAGTGCTTCCAGCCTACTGTCTCCAACTACCTCCCAAGTAGGACAGGAGGAGGCCACTTGGCAATGAGTGACCATGGTGCTCTGCCCTGGGCACCCCATTCCTCTCTAGCCTCTGTTAGAGAGGGTCTGGGGTCACCAGGCCCTCCAGATACTCAGGGGTGACCAGGAGGGGTGGGACCACCTAAGCCTGGGTTGTAGAGGAGGAGATGACCTGGGATGCTGGTGTGAGAGATCCCACAGAATCCAGAGACTCTGCAGGCTGGTCCTGACAGATGGGACACGGGGTGTGTTCCAGGACGGTGCAAGCCCTCACCTGGTTCTCAGCAGGGAGGCGGGGCATGGAGGCAGCTCTCGCCTGGCCTTCCATGGGGAGGTAGTGCTCACTGTCCGAGTAGCCTTCTGTGCCCATCTCTCGCATCTCCACAGACTGCAGGGGGAGGGCAGGACCTGTTGAGCCGGGGGCCTGACATAGAGACCCCAGGGGAGGCGTGACCAAGACCCCCCTGGGAACCACCCAGGTGTCCAGGGAGCTGCAGCACCTGCGAGTTGGGCTGGCTGTTGGGCATGTCGGTGGGGGGCCCTCGCTCTGGGCTCCATGTGCCAGTCTTTTGGAACATCTCCTGGGCCCGCTGGGTCACCCAGGATGGGCTCTCCTTCATGCCTCCTTCATGAGCCATCCTGTGTGAGGGACAGAGGCCAGGATAGCGATGGGTGCTCCAGGGTCTCCGGAACCTGAGGAGCTGGCATGACCACCCCACGCCTGGCCGGCACATCACTCACAGGCCTCCTCCTGGATCCAGCTGAGTAGAGGGGAGGGCGTTCTGGCCAGGTCCCCCCTCCTGTGTTGGTGATGGGGGCTCCATGCGCTGGAACATGAGCGGTGTCCGGTTCTGGGGACAGAGAGCAGGATGTGCGCAAGGCAGGACCCGGCCAAGAGCTCGGAAAGCTCAGGCTCTGGCCCAGTGGGCTTGCTTTTTTTGTTTTGTTCCCATGCTAGGAATCAAACTTGGAGCTTGAATGTTAAGCTAGTGCTTTACCACTGAGCCACACCCTGTGACAAATAGGCCTTTCACCCCAGCCTGGCCACCCCCAGAGCAGTGGGCAGTACCTGCTCTTCACGCATGGCCTGCAGTTTCTTGGCCTTGCTCTGCCGATAATACTCCATGATCATCATGGCTGCGTAGATCTTCCCGACCGTGAGGTCAGTGGCTGGGGAGGACAGTGCGAGCTCACCATGTGGCCAGCCCCTCCCCGTGCCCTCCCTCCCTGGGATAGAGCTTACACTTGTGAGGCGTGACCAGCAGGTCCAGTGTCTTCTGAGACAGGTTGGGCCAAATGGCCATCATCTCCTTGCGGAGCTCTGCGTCCATCTGCTGCTTGTCGGCCCCACCTGCAATGTGGACGCACACGGGGCTGAGTGCCGGCGGCACGGCCTGGCTCCAGACCATCGCCATTCTGGTCCCCATGGGGTCTCAGTGCCCGCAACATGGGTGGACCTCTGTCATCCTGGCTCCCACTTGCCACCTGTGTGTTTAGGGTCGGGTAACACCTAGGGCCTCAGTTTCCCTGTGTGCCAGCCAGGTGTGCCAGCTGCAGTACTTGTCCCTCCTGGTTGATGACGAAAGAAGTGAATGCGCATGTGTATGTGGTACTCTGGGGTGAATGGCTTTGTCTCCTGACACCCAGGGCAGAGTTCAGTCCCTGTTGGGAACGTTTTTAAATTTTATCTTATTAATTGATTTTATTTATTTATTCATATTGGTTTTTCGAGGTAGGGTCTCTCTCTAGTCCAGGCTGACCTGGAATTCACTATGTGGAACATCTCGGGGTGGCCTCGAACTCAAGGCGATCCTCTCTCTGCCTCCCAAGTGCTGGGATTAAAGGTTTGAGCCACCACACCTGGCTTTCGCCACTTCTTGCATCCAGCTTTACATGGGTGTTGGGGAACTGAACCCAGGCCAGCAAGCTTTGCAAGAAAGTGCCTTTAACCACAGAGCAATCTCCCTAGCCACTCTGGTGCCTCTATAAGAGGCGAGTGATCAGAAGGCATGACCCTGGTCCTGGTCCATGCTCCCATGCGTTGCCCCCAGATTGTACAGTCAGGAGCAGATGTGACCCTGCCCAAACAGACCTCTTTGCTTTAAACCTTCCCAAGTCTGCGGTATTATGTTATTAGCAAAAGAAAACCAAGAAACACTGTGACCCAATGGGAGTCTGGGTGCTCTGGAGCCTCTCCCTCTGCCCCCTGCTCTAACATGAACATGACCTTGGGCTGTGGCAGGCGCCTGACCTCCCGAGTCAAGGGAGGGCCAAGTGTGCGGGGTTTGGACAATGCAGGCCCACTGAGCTAAACATACTGGGCTTGCTTTGTGGCAGGGCGGAGACCCACGAGGGTGGATTAGCCTCAACCATTCATCATCTGTCCTTCTACTCTGTCAGTCTGTCTGTCCAGAAGAATCCGGAGCAAGTCCTTTTCAGGTTTCCAGACATTACGCCGGGACTCAGGCTGTGTCCCCGCGTCTTCCCTTCCCTCTGGCTTGTCCCCACCTTAGACAATGAAGACAGAGCTGACATGTCCGAATCCAAGCCTGCAGGGGATACTCTGCTGAAAGCTGACAGCAAGAGCAGTACTGGCAGTGGACAGCAGTGGACCATCCCTCAGGGCCACCTTGGATGCCCAGGAGCCGAGAGCTGGCTGGGACTCCCTTGGATGGGGCTTGCCTAGCATGCATGAGGTCCTGGGTTCGAGCCCCAGCACAGGGAGGGAGGAAGTACCCCCTCAGCCAATTTTCACTTGCATGCTTTCATTGTAATACATTCAGCACATCTGCCTTCTGTAGCTCTGGTTCTCTCTGGTACAGTCCAAGGCGGGGTCTTAGGACAATGGCGTCATTGGCCAGGTTGGAAGTAGAAGCGCTGTTAGACCACCTTACAGACGGGGCCTGCAGCAGGCAGAATTCTTATTTTAATACTAACTTCTTTTGTTGTTGTTGTGTGTGCAGAATGTGTGGTGTGTGGTATATACACCTGTATAAGCAGATTGCAGCCTGTGCAGAGACCAGATGAGAACATCAGGGGTCCTTCCTCAACTGCTCATCGGCGTATTTCTTTGAGATCGAGTCTCTCTCTGAACGTGGAGAGCTGTGGTTTTCGCAAGCCCCGGCAATTCTCTGGTCTGCTCCCCACAGGCCTGGGGCTGCAGATGTCTATGGCCATGTCTAGTTGCTTGTGTGGGTCCTGAGGAATTGAACTCAGGTGGTCTCGGGCCCTCACGATTGCAGCAAGCGCTCTTCCCAACCCGGCAGGCAGGACTAAGCTGCCTGTGATGGTTCGTCTTTGGTTGTCAATTTGACAGGATTTACAATCACCATGGACACAAATCCGATTGATTTCTGTGTGAGGGATTTTCTATATTATTTTGGTCGAAGTGGGGAGAGCGGCTGTACGTGGGAGTCACCATTCTATGGGCTGCGGTCCTGATTCCATGAAAGGAGAAAGCAAGCATTCCTCTGCTTCCTGACTGGATGGAATGTGACCTGCTGCTTCGAGCACCTGCCACCGTGTCTTCACCACCACGATGGGCGACATCTCCTTGAAATGTAAGCTAAAGAAACGCTTCCTTCCTTGAATGACTTCCTGTCAGACATTCTGTCACAGCACCAATAAAAATAAATATGATGGCTGGGAGATGGCTCAGTGGATAAAGCATTTACTGTGCCAAAAAATAAAGCTGGGCATGGTGGCACATAGCTTTAATCCCAGCGCTCAGAAGGAGAGGTAGGAGGATCACCATGAGAGAGAGA
>PVHP010026395.1:0-24589 GCA_004024765.1 Zapus hudsonius | reverse complement strand
GGCTACCATATGCCAAAGACAATTTTGTGAAGAGAGGAAAAAGCCAGATGATGAGAGCCCTTGAAGATCATTCTGGAAACCTCAGAATGTTATGTGAAGATCAATGGAAAATTACTGCAAAGCTTGATCTTTCCCTCTTTTTGGAAGCTCCTCTTCTGTGGAGAAAGATTAGGAAAGACCAGTGGTGGCAATGGCTATGGACCAGGTCAAGGATGATGGTGCAATTAACCAGACAGTTGTAGTGCAGAAGAGAAAAAGACACAAACACAGTGTCAAGATAAATTACAGTTTATCTTGGCCTATAAAACGGTTTCACGAATGATTCAGAAAGGGAGGATGAGGGAAGAATCAAGAATGATGACTCCATTTTGAGCAACTAGATTAATAATAGATACCAATTACTAAAAAGAAAAGGTTTGGGGGCCATGGAGGTGGACAGGAATTTTAACTTTTATATATCATCTGGTGTTTATGGATGGTGGTTAACCATTTAGTTAAAGATGTCAGGTAAAAACTATAAATTTGAAGTAAAAACATCAGCATGAAGAATTTTTTGAAGCAATGAAAATTAAATGCTCTGGAGAGATGCTAAGGCTAACTGAGCACAGTCCTCTCTAAAGTTAAAAGGAGGGAAAGGAGGTGCCATCAACAAAAACAACATACCCATCACCATGGCCCCAAGCATTGTCCTTCCTTGATTAATCTAGTTGGCCAAGTCAGAAACTGAGTAGACATTATTGATTATCTGTTTCTTTCCCTTCAAGGATTCACCCAAAAAGATCTTATTGGTACATGAAAAAAAAAAAAAAAAGAAGAAGAAGAAAGAACATTGTGGAATGTGTTTATAAGAATCTGAGTCAATGATAAGAGAACACCTGATATAATCCACATATTTCCTTGAAATGGGGTCTTTCCTTTAACCTTCTTTAGAGCTTCTTTAAGTCAGTGACCCCAGTGGATCCTCTGGTCTCTGGCCCCTACAGACTTGGATTACAGACATATGTGGCCACATTCTGCTTTTTACATGGATTCTGGGGAGTCAAACTTGGTGGTTTCTGGCCCAAGAGCCCCTCCTGTTTTAAGTGGCAAGTGCTTTTAACCATCACTTATTTATTTTTATAATTTCAATACTGCCTGATAATGTACTTTGCAAACACTGGGTATTCAATATTTGTTGAATCAAATAAAGATTTATACTGTCAAAAAATGTATTCAAAGGTCTGGCCCCATGAGTAAAAAAAACAAAAAATCTAAGTCAAATATTTCAAGACAGACCATGATGTCAATAAAAAACAAAGAATGAATCTACTAGCTGTGAAATATCAAAGCACTATTGGGGCCAGTAAGAGAAACTGCATTATAAGCAGTTCTTTAAGGAAAAATTCATAGAGTGTGAAAAAGAGAGTGATTTTTACTTGTTTATATATCCTTCTAGCCCTATCCTGCGTACAGCCACAGTTACACATAGTCATTTCATAACACATCACAAATGCTTTCAGTATATTGCTTTTTAAGCTGTACATTTATTTCAGAGATCTTTCATTATCCACATATATAGGTTTTTATAATTATTTTAAAGTCAACTTGCTTTTGGTATAAGAATTTAACCTATAATGTTTTTATCTTTGCCTATGTGTCCAACTCATATTCTATTGTTCCACATACTTTTTTTAAGTATATATTATAAAATGTTGAGTCTTCAAGGAGGAAAATGTGGTTGCCTTACAACTCAAATATTCAAAGATTCTTTCTTCCACAGTATGTTGTCCATGTTTGAATTTTAAGAACTGGTTGACATTTGAAAAACTGCATAGAAGCAAAATTCATAAGCATTTATTAATGAAGTCATTTCAATGGTAATATTTTGACTAATTTACTTTTACATTAATATAAATACATGAATTGAAATGGTTTCTCTTTAGAGTCACAAAATTAAAATTAAGATATTTTCATTGTGGAATATTGGTATGCTGCACAATTTATTCTTTAAGTTTGTGCACTTATTTAATAAAACAGGCGAAATCAAAATTCTTTTCTTGGGGCAGGAGCAATGGCTCAGTAGTTAAGGTGCTTGCCTATAAAGTCTAAGAGCCCTGGTTCAATTCCCCAATATTCATGGACAGCCAGATGCACAAAGTGGCTCATGCATCTGGAGTTCATTTGCAATGGCTTTAAGGCCCTAGGGTGCCCATTCTCTCTCTCTCTCTCTCTCTCTCTCTCTCTCTCTCTCTCTCTCTCTCTCTCTCTCTCTCTCTCCCCAAATAAATAGATAAAATATAAAATTTTAAAAATACATTACAAAAAGTTCTCTTCTTTATCTCAATCTAACAATTTAGAATATTTTATTATTTGACAGTATCTAGATTTGACTTCTATGGTTTTAGAAACTATTACCTTAGAAATATTATATCAACTAAGACACTGACACACTTTACAATTAGTAACTTTCTTTCAAGAAGCTAAAGTAACTATATGTAAAATCCATAGGCAACCTCTCTTCATTATATCCTTTGTAGTTCAGTTGGTAGGGTACTTCCCAGCATTGCCCAAAGCAGGCATGGTGACACATGCCTGGAATGCCAATACTAGGAAGACAGAGGCAAAAGGATCAGAAGTTAAAAGTCATCCTGAGAACACTGCAGAAGAGGGGCAGAAAGATTGTAAGAGCCACTGAGTGTGTAATAATAGCCTGAGATTTGGTCTCCACCCCCAATCCACCCCCCAGGGACTGACTGAGGCCTTCATGACCCCACAGTGACTGTCATAACCCCACTGAGGAGGGCCCTCAGGGGAACATAAGGTGGGGCAAGGGGATAAAAAAGTATAACCTGTTATAATATATGTAAATAAAATAAAAAATGAAATGAAAAAACTCATCCTGAGCTACATAGAGAATTCTGAGGCTAGCCTGGGCTACCTTATCCCTGAAGAAAGAAGGGGAAGAAGAAAGGGAGGCTTGGGCAGAGGGAGGAAGGGAGCCGCCTTACTCTATTGTTTATCACCATCACTTCATTTCCTACTTTTTGTTTTGCTTTGTTTACTTTGCCCCCCCATCCTGTTTCCTCCAAATCTGTTGACTCCTTCAGGGTAGTAAGAGATCTCTGGAAAAGCACAAATGAGCCCTACAGCCCTGGAAGCCCTGAGCTTGTCACACATCCCCTTCACACTCAGACTTACAGAGCACTTGCTTCCCCTGAGCAAGGTCCTGGGTTCCATTTAAAGCACCACAAGAAAAGAAATACTTAAGACTTCAATTTAGAGACCAAGTCCCAGAGACTAATCATGCTGGAGCCTCAATGGAGGGTCAGAACTAATGTATAACCACAAAAATGCAGAGACTGGTCACCTTTCACCTCCCTCCTTCTACCCAACACAGCCAGCCCGGGGGGGGGGGGGGGGGGGGGCACAAGCTGGGAGAGCCCTCCAATGTTCTTCTGTTGGCTCACAGAATTGGTTTTAAACTTTTAAATGCTTTGCTAACTTTGAACACTGGGAAATGCTATTAAAATGGAGACATACAGGATACAGGTTCTTTTTAACTGGCAGCACAAGGCCCTTGGCCAACCTAAGGACGCCTGGACACAGCTGCTCCTTGCCCACAGCAAAGGAAAGGAAAGGCTGTGCTGCAAGCTCAGAGATGCCCTGTCTGGTCTTCTCGCTCCTTCTTGCTATCCACACTCCCATGGCAGGCATGTGAGTTTATGACCTTTCAAATGAAATATCACCAAGCACTCTCTAATAAACACTTGGCAAGCTTTGAAAAAACTCATTCCTATCTATCAAACATTTGGGCTATGAGCGAAATTTTCCCATCAGCTATCATCCCAGTAATGCACAATCTGACCCTCTGCTCGCTGACATCTGGGAAACCTGGAAGCAAGACAGAATGGGAGGGAGGTGGAGAACACAGTGAACTCTGTACCCACAAGCTCCTCACATCTCTTCTGCTCTCCTAGCCATCTTGCCATAAATGTGTCACAGATTCCCAACCCGGAGCTGAAATATTTCTTGCAGGAGAATGTGCAGATTTGGAAATGCCCACAAAGTAAAAGACAGGGATTGGCTGGAATAGTCACATTTCCTAGCTGGTAAAAAGATGGCCAAGGGCTGTGGAGATGATGGGTCAGTGGCTAAAGACACTTGCTTTCAAAGTCTGCCAACCCAGGTTCTATTACCCAGCTGCAAAGTGGCGAATACATCTGTGATCCAATGCACCTACGAGAAGAGGAGGCAGCGCCAGGAGACTCTGAGGCTCATGGGCCAGTTAGAATGACGGTTAGTCTCAGGTCTGACTTCATTTGCAGTGGTCAGAGACCCTGTCTTAAAGAAAATGGAGTGCAGACATCTCGAAGTTTTCCTCTCGCCACCACACACACCATGGCATACATGCCCACACACAGAGAAACACAATCAAAATAAAATTCTTTAAAAAGTACAAAGGTGGCAGGTGTCTGAGAATAGAGGCCAGGACAGGAATCCCTCAAATCCTTCCTGACCACCACATGCATAGCCTCTCTGCTCAACATCAAATCTAAGCTTCCAGAAACATTCCGTGCACTGGTGCAAATATGCTGACGAGAGGCAACTGTGAAATGACACACATTATGATATACCACAAACAACACAAGACTGAGGTACCTGTCCCAAGAGAGCACAGCTATTCCCATCGTGTGGAAACACAAGATAACAGCCACGGGCCTCAGCTATCCTGGATCTCCCCACTCAGGGGGATGAACACACATCCAGGACTTTCAACACGAGGAAGACAGATGACTAATTTGTTGTCACACTTAAAAAATGAAGAGAAGATTGGCTTGAGAGAGAAAGCACACAGGAGCACCAGCTGCAATGTGGCTGAAGAAGCATGTGAACTTGGGGGGAGGAGAATGTTTAGGTTGCACCAGCTCAAATCTGTGATGAGGCTGCAATTTATAAAGTAGATTTCAGGTACCTGTGCACACTCACTCTTACCTACAAAAGTTTTCCAGAGTTCCCCTAGGAGATCACGTGTAAGCAAATCGCCTAGTTGTACACCCTGGATCACCTAAGGGATCATGTCTGAGTTGAGAAAAGAGGTAGCCCATGTGCTGGTTGCGTACATGAGTCAATTAAAGGTGGATTAACAATGAAAAAGGTATTCAGAAAGTATAAAGTGAATCGATGGAGAAGTGGGACTTGACTGCTAAGAAGTGGATTTACACAACTTTTCCCTAATGGAGAGATGTGCACCTGAACCCCAGTGGCTCCGTCACTCTTGTCTACAGGAGCTCTGCACCTGTCAGTCAAATCTGCATGAAAGGCAGTGAGCCCAAGCAGACAGGAGCTTCAACTTTCCTTGCTTCCTCGTAGGTCCCACTCATCTGATAAAGCAACTAGCTCCAAGCACCTCGGTTTCCCTTCCTGCCCTCTTCCTAACCCCTTCATTATGGCACTTTTCTCATCAGAGGAAATGGCTGATGTACAAATGCTACAAATGGGCACTGTGTCAGCAAACACAGAAAAAGCCTTGAACTTAATCCCTGACTACATTACATAGAGACAATATCTAGACAATTTCTTCTCCAGCTTCAAGTATTTAAAGAGCTGCCGTGTCTAAGTTGATTTACTGATGTGTAAACAGATCAATGGGCAAGCAGCCTAAAACTAACAAGTTAAATCTCTTCAGATACAGGAATGGGAGTTCGGAAAACAAGAAGGAGCGAGAAGACCAGACAGGGCATCTCTGAGCTCACAGCACAGGGCAGCCCTTCCTTTGCTGTGGGCAAGGAACAGCTGTGTCCAGGCGTCCTCAGGTTGGCCAAGGGTCTTGTGCTGCCAGTTAAAAAGAACCTGTATCCTGTATGTCTCCATTTTAATAGCATTTCCCAGTGTTCAAAGTTAGCAAAGCATTTAAAAGTTTACAACCAATTCTGTGAGCCAACAGAAGAACACTGGAGGGCTATCCCAGCTTGTGACCCCTTGGGCTTGATATGGTGGGGTAGAAGGAGGGAGGCCTTGTCTGGTAGTAACATCCTGTCACTGGACACATCCAAAGAGATCTGGTAAAATCCTTCAGAAGAGCAGCGTAGCTATGCCAACGTTGACAAGAAGGAGGAAGGACTAAACGAAAGCATCACGTGAGTACTTTTCCCAAAGCAGTCATAAGATGAGGCAGGCTGTCCCAGATGGACTCAGGAAGAAAGGAAACCCACAAAACAGGGTGCGTCTGTCCTGAATTTGGGTAAAAGCCAATATAAAAAAGACCTAAAGATAAGAAAAAAAAACTGGAGAAGACAAAATGCTTTCCAGATAAAATCTAATGAAAAAAGAGAAAGTAGCATTTCTGTGGTTGACCAGATTTCCATGGGACACAAGGACCTAACTTCATGGCTAATCATGAATGCTTGGCCGAGTTCGTTCGTTCTTTCTTTCTTTCTTTCTTCTTTCTTTCTTTCTCTTTCTTTCTTTCTTTCTCTCTTTCTTCATTCTTTCTAACTCAAACATGTCCTACTCTAATAGACAATTTAGAATGAGTTTTTCTGTTTCTGGGTAAAAAGAAAGATGAAAGAAAATTCTCTTCCCTGCCCACCCTCCCACCCTATGTCTGTCAGGGTAGCTAAAGAGTAAATAACTTCTGTGGAATATTCCTACAGACTATACTCTCCTGGATGACCCAGTGTTTGTGGCTAGCTACAGTATATAAGCAGATTAACCAGAGGCTCTGAGATGTGACTGAAGACTATTGATTCTCAAATTGTCATTTGCTTTCTTAGAGAAAGGGTAGATATTCAAAAACAAAGGAGGAAGACATATTGGTCCATTGCTATGAAATGTACAGACACTTTCTGCCAAACTGTGCTATCACTTACTGGTGGCGCCACCATAGAGCCCTGTGAATCCCTGTTATTTAAAATGATAATTGTAACACAACATTCACACATGGGAATCAAGGCTATTTTTGACTCATGAGCCCTAAGTGACCACAGCACTTTCTTAGCATCTAGAGGCTTGTTATGACAATATTGCTACTTTGTATTTCCTTCTTTGGAACCCTCTAAGTCAAAACAAAACTAACCGTGTAATTTTCTAGAACAACTAAAAGCCAAGTCTGTTGAGTGTGTATATTCCCTGCAATTCAGCCTTCTATTTTCCCCTTTTCAAAGTGTCTTCCTCAAAGTCCTTTCCCATGGTCCTAGCCCACAAATATGCCTCCCCTCTGGCACACCAATCACCCACCATGCACAAAGCCAAGGTTAAGGGAAAGAGGCCCGTTCAAGGAAGCGACCTCACGCAACACTGGATGTGTGCCCTCAGTATGGTTAACAGAGTGAAGAACAAAAAGGCATGAAATGTATAGTGCCATGGATCAGATGTGGTTTATGCGGAGGTCATTAATATGGCTATGTCAAGTCATAATGGGACATTTAAGAGGTGGGGGCCTTGTAGGAAACCATTTGGTTACTGGGTGTGTTGCCTTCTGAAGAGACGAAGTTCATTATCATGTGACCTTAGTCAGTTTTTCCCATGAGGGCTGTTTTAAAAGAGCAAGCCTGCCCTACCCTATAGCACCCTGTCTTGCAATGGGAAATCTTCCACTGCGATCCTCCATGAGGCAACACATTCAGAGAACCTTTCCCAGAGCCAGTACCATGCTGTTTGCGTGACCTTCCAAACTGTGAGCTAAATAAACTCCATATTCCCAGCTTCAAGTATTTTGTTATACTAGCAGAAAATAGATTAACAGAGTCTCTAAATGTGATCACACTGAGCACTTACTAGGCACTTTCTGATTGAGAAAGAGTAAGAGCTATTATTTATAGACATAATCTTAATCCTGGCTAGGCTCAAACTCACAAACCTCCTGCCTCAGCTTCCCAAGTGCTGAGAATACAAGGCAGGTGCCTTTACATAAACCAGGTGAAATAGCAAGTTTAGGTGGAGAGATCTGAAGACATTTTCCTAACCACGTGACCACAGTTAAGGCCCTCCTATGCCTTCCAGTCTGATACAGTGGGCGAGATGCATCACTTGTCTGGCACTCATGCCAAAAAATGTCCCCACTTCAATGCAGCCACAAGAAAAGCTACACCCAACTTGAAATATATTCTTCCAAATGACCGTGAATTCCTAGCAAAACAAAGGAAAGAAAGCTGAATTGCACAGCAGAGGAAAAAAGACTTGGGAAGCATGACCACTAAACGTGATTCTGGCTGAGAGAAGAGTCACTGGAAAATGGAAATGAAACCTCTACATTAAATAATATTGAATCAGTGTTGATATTCTGACTTTATTACTGTGCTTATGGTTACGGAACAATGTCTCTGTGTTAAATAAATATGTGGTGATATACTGATCTATTATTAATTTATTTTGCAGTGCTGGAGCTCAGATACATGTGTTCATGTTTGTTATGCGAGAATTCTATCCATAAGCCATATGCCCAGCCCTTAAAGTATCTAGAGTTAATAGATATGTGTGATTTATTCCCAATTGTCCAGAAAAGATGTGTGTATAGACCAAAAAAGTGATCAAGTGAGAGTGGGGAATTTGAGAAAGCTATACAGAAGTTCATTATATCATTTTTTAAAAGTTTATTTTAGCTCACAATTTCAGAGGTTCCAGTCCATGACTTTTTAAAAATATTTTATTTACTTATTTGAGAGAGAGAGAGAAAGAGAGAGGGAGAGAGAGAGAGGGAGAGAGAGAGAGAGAGAGAGAGAGAGAGAGAGAGAGAGAGAGAGAGAGAGAGAGAGAGAGAGAGAGAGAGAGAGAGAGGCACACAGAGAATATGGGCGCACCAGGGCCTCCAAGCCACTACAAATGAACTCCAGACACATGCGCCCTCTTGTGCATCTGGCTGTATATGGGCACTGGGGAATGGAACTCTGGTCCTTCTGCATTGCAGGCAAATGACTTAGCTGCTAAGCCATCTCTTCAGCCCCATTATATCATTTTTACAACTGCTTTCTAAGTGAAAAGATTTTTTTCTTTTAATTTGAAAAAAAATTCCAAGCTCATTAGGTCTAAGCTTGTTGAGGAGGGAGCTAGAGGAGGAAGGCAGTGCAGCCCATTTCCTCTTCTCCTCTAATGAACACCAGGAAGCTTCACATGTCCAGAGAGTCCCTGGGAGCTGCTCTTGGGAACCCTAACAGGGAGTTCCTCAGAAAGGCACTATAAATCTCTAGAGCCTGGCAGACAGGAGGGGCTCAAGAAATGGCCAGTGACTCTGTGGGCTGTGAGAAATCTCTGAAGGAAGGCAGGCTAAGCCCTGTGTGGTGCTCTATCCACAAAGCAGCAAATGTGGCCTCCTCTGGCAGAGGCTGGGTCAGAGGAATGCGCAGGCACATGGGGGTGGAGAGAAGGAACAGCCTGCTGCTCTCAGGGATTCTTTTCACTGAGGAGGAAGAAAAAAAGGATGACCCTAAAGGCCTTGCAATCCTGCACTGAAGGAGAAGGTGGGCATTCCAAGTATTGTGTGTCCCAGGACCCAAAGTCTCTGCTGAATCATGTACGAACTATTTCTTACACTGAGATCAGAAAAAAGAACTATTTCTTACACTGAGATCAGAAAAAAAAAAAAAAGCCAAGATACCCAGGATAACAGTAAGGATTGAAGTAGCCCCATATTTGGTAAATCCTTCCTTCCTCAGGAACACAAAGTCTAGTTACATTCTGTTCTTAATTCTTAAACTGACTTTTCAAAATCACATGGACTTTGCACACAAGGTCTGAAACTGAAATCATTTTAAGTGCCAAAGGTTTTGCCGATGAAGAAATGTGGCTTTGCTTTGTAAATGTAGCTAATTCTATAGTGTCCCAACATAATACTTTTCTAGAAAAATTAAGGTCTGAATAGAGATAAACATATATATATATATGTATGTATATATATATATAATCTATAGGCTACTGAAGTATAAATATTAGGAGATAACTCTATATCACACAGAAAATTGGAACTTAAAAAGAAATGTGCTTTTTCCAATTAATAAAATAAAATTTTACAGTTGTGAACACTGGCATAATATTCCAGAGAAAATTAAACAAAGTAAACCATGGCACATAACTGAGGCAGGATTCCAAACAACAAACTGACTTGAATAGGAAACCAAATAGGGGCCTCCTCTTCCCTTTAACCAAAATACAATTTTCCAGAAACCTCTAGTTCAGGCTGCTGTATTTGCTGATAGGGACTTGCTGACCAATTTATTTGAAAAGGAGTTCTACAGCAAACCAAAATGATAATAGAGAGAAAAAGCCAAAACACCCAGATCCATAAAGAATACACCATGAGCCAATGGAGGACGTGGGGCGGGCTGGCATGACCGCTGCCTCCTTCCTCCAACTTAATTATTAAAGACAGGTATTTAAGTTGGCATCAGATTCTTCTCTGACTTCTATTAGTTTGTCCCTAATACCCTTCAGCGTCCCATCTCTTACGTCAAAGCTGCCCACCCTTACTAAAAAGGGAGATCTACACTTGTCACTTTTCCACAAGGCTCTCCCATAAGGATCGCTTCTACACAACCCAAGAGGACTTGATGTAAGAAACACACTGGATGAGCCCTCCAGAGCAGAAACTAACTTCTTCCCCTCTGGGCTGAAGCATCCATTCCATTTAGACATGGTCTAGTCTGGACTATCAAGTATCATATAACCTGAGGCCTGACTTAAGGGTTCCTGGGGGTGTGGGGGATCCTTCCTGTGGAGCTCCCACCACATAACAGCTGCAAGCAAACAGAGTAGCCTGCTCCTCCTTCAGGCATGCTCAAAGCTACAGCCCTCTAACTTCTCCAAGCAAACCTCCTATCCACGCCAATCCCTGAGATAATAGTGGCACATCAGTCAAAATCAAGTCATCCTATGTTGTTTTCTGAAGAGGAGGAGCAGTTATGACCCAAGGGATAGTGTGACAGGTCTAGAAACAGGAGCCCCATGCCATGCTGGTCACTGGCTCTTAGTGTTATCACCAATGAAAAATGCAGAAGCTCTGCTTCTTGGTCCCCACACAACCGGGTCATCTTACCTTTGGTTCCATTGCAATGAAACTGTGGGTTCCTCTGCTGGAGAGAACTGACCTTTTAATGGTCCTGCTATGGTAGAAGTGGTAATAGTCCTTCAGGGCGCCAATCTGCAGAGGCAAGGTGGGAGGGAAAATGGTCAGTGTCTCAAAATGGTATTTTTCTGTTTTCATTAAAATAAGAACACAAAACAAAAGGTCCATAAATTATGCAGCTGCCTGCTGTCCTTGATTGTCACCTGAACCTTGGAGATCACTTTTCAAAAGCAGGACAGGAGACATGAAGTGGAGTGACCTTGAGGAGGCTCAGAACTAAAGATTCTAATGGGCGCTTAGCCTCTTCCTATCTGCTGCTTAATGTTTAATTTATATGCAGCATTTTAAGTAATTCCGAATCAATCTACATCCAAGTGGGAAAGAGGACAAACTCCAATAGCTCTCTGACTATAAAAACGGACTGTATTTTGTTTGCTTTGAGGAATGGACGATGAAGGATGTTGATAGATGATTTGAACACTTAATTTGAAACATGTCTTAAGCAGTTGATCATTCACAAAGACATCGAAAACTTCAGGAGCAGAAGCACAGTTCCCAGTAGCTTAGTGAAACACTCAACCTGGAATGGCAATTTCCAGAACTACTACAAATGACTTGGTTTACTTTATCTTATCCTTTAAGTGTCGTGTCGAGTCTTCTCATTTTCATATCCAACTTGTTAGTTACAAAGTTACATCTGCAAATAAGCCCCAGCTTACTTTGAATAACAAAGCAACAAAGTCCCAACCAAGCATATTCTCTTAGATTTAACATGTGGATGGCAGAATGAAAATGGAAACACACCCCAGACTGAGAGTTTCTACTTCCAGCTGACACTCAACTCACACAGCTCAAAGATGCTCGCTAAGCCTCCCTTCCTTCTCTGTGAGACTGGGCTCTGTGGCAGTGAATGTCTAAGACCACCACTGAGCTCATACTCTGTTCTACAAAGCAAAAGTGACTTTCTTACTCTGGGCAAACTCAACAAAAGGCTGATCTGCAGATCACTCCTATCTCTGCCCCAAAAGAATGGCAATTGTCAGGATGTTGTCCAGTTGGTCCCATGAAAATCTCCAGGTCTTCTTCATTAAAAACACTGGCCTGGGTAATATTTTTCAGATCAAAAGTTTATTTCTAATTCCTTTCTTCTTATAATGCTCCCACCTAATTTCTGTGCCATTTGGGAATCATGTCTTCATGGGAACTTCAAACTGTAACTGTTGGCTGTTTCATCAACATTTAAACTTGAAAGCAAGCCTAACATCTTACATTTTGGATTCAAGTGAAAACTGCCCAGATCTCCACAGAAGGATGAAGGCAGGACATACTGACTGAGCCCTCTGAACTCCATCCTAGCCTAGTCCTAGAACTCAGGGGTGGTCCTTGGCCTCTGAGGTAGCAGCAATGATAAATAGGACACCCACTGAAGGCAGCCCAGCTCCCAGCGTGTGCAGGATTTTCTGGGCAGTGTTAAGATTCTGGAGTAAAATTCAAGAGTAGCTGCATATTCTTCTACAATAAAACCTTAAAATTCACCAAAGCTTAGGGTTTCCATTTCAGAAGCTTTTGCTAAGTGGACCTGGTATAGTAGTTGTGAAGGAAAGGAACTCAGAGGCCCAGGTAGGAACCTCACAGAGAACTCATCCCAAGCAGGCACGGAGGCTCGCCTGCTATTCCCGCATCAGAAGGCAGAGGTAGGAGATCAGGAGGTCAAAGCCAGCCTTGGTTAAATAGTGAGGTCAGCTTGGGCTACATGAAACTCTGTCTCAAAAAAAAAAAAAAAAAAAGAACTGAAGTTCACTACTGTGGAAAATGTGTGTAAGACCACAGCTTCACCACTGTAAAGGAACCTCTTTGGTTATAGGAAGAGGCTGAATTTGACTCAACCAATTAAGCTTCAACTGCAGATGTGAGACCTATTCTGATCCTCTGTGCTCTCCCTGGTCCTGACTGAAACCCCAGTCTAAAATAATATATAGAAGCCTGGGAAATGGAATCTCTGTCCTGATTTAAACTGACTCAGGACCATGGAGAAGTCATTTACCAGAGATGTTCAACCCATGGCCAAATATAGCTCAACACACAATCATAAACTTCCTTAAAACATTGAAGGGATTTGTGAATATGTGTATGTTTTTTCTTAACTTGATTATGTGGTTCTGAAGCATGAGCGTGTGGATAATATTGTGTCACAATGTCACTCAAATAACTTTTTCAGTTTCATGGGGCTTCTACTATGTTATCTTCCAACCGGAAAATCAAATTGACACCATCAAGGTATCAGATGTAGCAGTGGTGAACTCATAAGTGAAAAAGCAGCAATTATCAATAATGCTTGAGCCTACCATTCCAAATGTTGGCTGCTTAGCTATTGAGAAGACAGGAAGTATTTTATTTGCTTGTTAAGTAAGGTCAATTCCTCATGCATCGCCCTCCACACTTTACAACGGGCCATTTCCTTTGTGCTGCATTGTCTGATATAGAAGCCAATTGATTTCAATAATAAAAATCCTGTATGGGTTATTTTTTAATCCCAGCATCTTTTCCAAAAAGGAAAAATTAAACATAAAGGAAGACTATTTAATTTTTAAAAAGGTGAGACTGCATTTTTGTTGAAGCAAATAATAAGGCATTCTGCTTAATTTGTAGGCAATTTGGCAAGTTTTCCAGGACTACAATCTACAGGTGAATACTCTATCACGGATCTATACCCTCAGAGACTACAATTTGTAAAAGCATCATATTCAAAGGCATGCTACAAAATTCAGTGTGTATTAAAGATTTTTGTTACGAACAAAACAGCAGAGCTGAAAACAGGAATTTTTTAAAAAGGCACAACTCAGACCATATTGTAAAGGCTAGTTGAATGGTAGCATATTTAACAACAAAAAGTAATAACAATAACCATTTACTTGTGGCCAGTTTATTAAGCAATATGGGGCTGTGACATATAATATGCCCTGAGAAAAAGAAATATTACTAAAATCATTTTGTCTCACTAGACTCTAGCTGAACAAATTGAAGAAGTTGGAAAATCTATAGAAAGAAGTGTAGAAAGGAGAGACACTTATTTTAAATTTTATGCTTTGGTGATGGATAACAGCACTGATGCTACAAAGATGGCCTAACTTGCCATTTTTATTAGAGATATTGAGGATAAATATAATGTCACTGAAGAAGTGGATTCGTTGGTGTTAAAAAGCTCGTCAGTTAAAGGTGCTTGCTTGCAAAGCCCGATCTGGGTTGATTCTCCAGCACCCACATAAAGCCAGATGTACAAAGTGATGCATGCAAGTTTGTTTGCAGTGGCAACAGGCCCTGTTGAGCTCATGCCTTCTCTGTGTCTGCCTCTTTCTCTGTCTCTGTGTGTGTGTGTGTGTGTGTGTGTGTGTGTGTGTGTGTGTGTCTCAAATAAGTAAATAAAGAATTTTTTTTAAATACAAAACTGTTAGCAGGATTTTCTCTGTCCATTGTCAACCCATCTGGTCTAGTCACTGATATCAGTGATCCTGGTGATGGTATGTAAAAATGAGAGATATAAAATTAATAAAAGATGATGCAATTACTACTCGAAGCTCACATTTAATGAAGTACAGTTGCATAATACATGGAGAAAATTTATGTGGAAAGGTATTAAAATTGAATAATGTCATAGAAATCTTCATTAAGACTATGATTTTTTTTAAAAAAGACTGAATTCTATAAGGGCCAAGAGATTAAATAACCACCAATTACAGGAATTCTTTAAAAGTTCTGATGCTGAAAAGGATGACACTGTTAACTTTCAGGAAGTAATATGGCTAAATCAAGGTCAAATGTTGAAAAGACTTTATGAGTCATAATCAAGCTTCAAGTGATAACAAAAACAAAATTTGTGTCAGAACTTGACAATGAAATCTGGCTTATAGATTTAGAATTTTTAGTGGATTTAACCACTCATTTAAATGAGTTAGACATATCTTTACGGTGAAAATCAATTTACCAATACATTTCAAATCATAACAGCTTCCAAATGAAACTGAAGTTACGGCATGCTCAAAATAAAGCACACATTGAGCTGGAGAGATGGCTCAGCGGTTAAGGCACTTGCCCTCCAGTGCCTAAGGCCCCCGGTTCAATTCCCCAGTACCCACATAAACCAAACCCACAAAGTGGTGGCCCTGGTGCGCTCTCTCTCTCTCTCTCTCTCTCTCTCTCTCTCTCTCTCTCTCTCTCTCTCTCTCTCTCTCTCTCTCTCTCTCTCTCTCTCTCTCTCTCTCTGCCTGAAAATGAATAAATAAAATATAAAAAAAAATAAAGCACACATGCATATTTCAACACATTGGTGAAACACAGTGCTGTGGACGATGAAAAACACATAACCTTGCTTTACTGAGTGATTCAAGAAATAAAAAACAGATGTTGAGATATCTTGAAAAATAATATTTTTGTATGTTAGTGTCATGGTTTGATCCAGGTTTCCCCCACAAACAAATGTGTTCTGAATGATCAACCCTCAGCTGTGAAGTTTGGGTATTAGATCCTCGCTGGAGCTGTGTGTTATTGGGGGTGGTTTTATGAGTGTTATAAGCCAGCTTCTCCTTGCCAGTGTTTGGCACACCTTCCTGCCATTGTTTGCAGTTCTGTGGTGGAGGTGATGTCCACCCTCTGCTCATGCCATCGTTTTCCCTGCCATCATGGAGCTTTCCCTGGAGTCTGTAAGCCAAATAAACCCATTCCTCCCAAACAGTTTTTGTTTGGGTTCTTTCTGCGCAGCAACTAGAAAGCTGACCCCAACAGTTTTGGTACCAGGATGTGGGGTCATCTGTTGCTGCTAGAACCCTGATTATGTGGCTTTGGGCCTTTTGGAAGTGATCTGCAGGAGGAATGTGAAAGGATTTGAAATCTTGGCCTAAGAGATGCCTCAAAGTGCTGTGAGTACAGCTTCATGGACCATTCTGGTCAGAGTTAAAAGGCCTGAATGAAATAAGAACTATGGACTGTGAGGTTTGGCTTACAAGGGTGAGAAAGAACTTTGTCAGGACTGTGCCAGAAGCAGTTTGTGTGAGAGGCTTGCTGTGTTCTGCCTGCCTGTGTCCTGAGAACTTGTGCAGGGTTGCTTTGTGTGGAAATGTACTGGTGTGAGCAGATGGAAATGGTACAGAAAGAAAGGAAATCTTTGGGCCGAAATTGCTGCCCGTTCAGCTGCAGTTGTTTGAGAGATTACAACCATTGAGATTGGGCCAGGTAATCTGCATTAAGACAGCAGGAAGAATGTGGACTCTTTGAAATAAGGGGCCTGAATGCTTTGTTCTCCCCGTATTAACAAAGTGGTAGCCCATCTGGTTCTGTGGAGTATAACAAATGCAGGAAGAAAGGGTCATTGGATTTGGAACAGTTTTGTTTTTGAAAAATGGCCATTGGCAGTGTGAAGCAGGTATGTTGGATTGCCTGCATGGAGACTGATGGAGCCATGGGATGATTGAAGACCCAGGGAGATGCCAGGACTATGGATGGCTGCCAGATGTGCTGCCAGCACCAGATGAGGTTTACCTGGACTGAGCAGCCAAGCTGGAGGGGCAGAATAGGATATCCAAGAGACTTGTTATTGGTTAGAATTATTGAATTTGGAGTTAGAGATTGATGTTGCCCTGCTTGTTTTAAATCTTGTATGGATTCAATTTTTTTTTGCCATGCCTCATATTATCTTTTGCAGTATGAATATTGTGTGCCGTTATGGGTTTGCTTTTTGGTTTTATGGCTCAGTTGAAAGAAAACCTGTGGGGACTTAGGAGTTGAGCTTAACACATTGTATTTTACATCATGTATAATTAGTTTGTGGGGGCCAGGAGTGGACTGTCATGGTTTGATCCAGGTGTCCCCCACAAACAAATAAATTGTTCTGATTGATAGATCCTCAGCTGATGGCAGTTTGGGTTTTACAACCTCAATGGAACTGTGTTGTTGGGGGCGGGCTTATGGGGTTATAAACCAGCTTCCTCTTGCCAGTGTTTGGCACACCTTCCTGCCATTGTTTGCAGTGCTGTGGCGGAAGTGATGTCCACCCCTCTGCTCATGCCATCGTTTTCCCTGCCAGGATGGAGTCTCCCCTTGAATCTGTAAGACTAATAAACCCATTCTTCCACAAGCCATTTTTGTTTGGGTTCTTTTTCTGGCAACAATGAGAGAAAGGTTGACTACAACAATTAGTAAATCAATTTTTTAGTTGACATAAACATGTTACCTGCCAATTTTGGATGGAGTGCATACAGCACAATCTGACATAGAATTTAAGGAAATTGTGTGCCTTTGGTATTTTTTTTTTATTTTAAAAACAAACATCCCTCACTTCACAATGACAACTTATTCACATCAACATGCTTTGCAGCTCATACATTTGTGAGCAACTATTTTCAAGGGGGCAGCACACTGAGTAAAATTTAACTGCAATTATGTCCATCAAAACAGATTTTTATATCGTTAGTTTTATGCTGCCTTCTTATGCATTTACTTTTTAAAGTTTATGAAATTTTTTTACTTAAATATATTAACATTATTCATTAGTGAGGACAAGCTTGGGACTTATTGACAGTTTTTTAAAACTCTCCAAATGGGGAGCTGCATAATTAGAGGATTATTATGTGAAGACTTTAATTATTATCTGTGTCGTCAAATATCACAAAAATTATACTGACCTTTTCCTTTTCATCAGCTTTTGTTAGTGTTTGTATAGTTAATGTGTGGTCCAAGACAATTCTTTTTCATCCAATGTGGCCCAGAAGCCATAAGGCAGGATTCCCCTGATTTAGTCTTCAAGTGCTAAGTTTCCTCAGTGGTAAACTGAGAGGTTCACGGGAGGTATAGTGGACTCCGAAAATAGAGGAAGAAGAATATTCTTGGGCTAATGTCGTAGAATGATGAATGTAATATCATAAGCTGTCTTGTCTAGTAACAGGAAGTACCTGGCACACAGTAAGTGCTGAAAGGTTATTAGCTTGCTTACAACCTTCTAAGTCAACTTTCACCTTTGCCAGGAATCCTTGCTGCCCACCTAACCATCACCTCTTCAATTCCTCATTATCGACACAAGCCAAACGGATCAATAACACAATGTCTTAAGAATGTAGGCAGCAAACATGGCTTACGTAGGATTAGTAAAAAGCTTAATGTGAGACAACTGTCTGGAGAGATATTTGGTAAAATTAATATAGTAGCAAATAATACAATTATTGCATCTATCCTTCACCCCAGCTTGCTACTCCTAAATGTGCATTCTGCAAATAAATAGAAGCACTAATGTACAAGGATGGATGTCAGAGCAGATTCTGAAAGACCACCAGCTCCAGATGCCACCAAAAGGCCATTGATTCTGTAGGAGTGAAAGTCAAACTAGAGTAAGAAACAAGGTATAAACCCTGTCTATACTCTGACCTAATTGTTGCCGAGATCAGAAAGGAACAATTATATGTTTATAGTTGTAAGAATACAAAAATTATTGAGAAAAACTATTTAGATCGTGTCTTCATTGTTTTATAAAAGTTTTACCTTTTTAAATTTCAAAATCTTATTAAAAATTAAATAACACAAATAATTGAAGTGACATTCATATACAAATCCTACCAACTTTCCAAGGCATCTACACTGCCCAAAGTCCAAAGTAAAAGAACTACATCTATTCAGGTCACCAAATCTCTGTAGCAGCAAGCTCTGCTAACTCATCTCTCAGGGATTTTCATTTCTCTCTAAGGTTGTAGAATGATGCTCATAAATGCATACCATCTGGTAACTCTGCTACATCGTACCAGATTTACCTTAATTCCCAAGAACTCCAGAAAATAAATATCTATAACTATAAATATAGATCCCTGTTGAAGGAAGACTATGAGGCTCTGGGAATACCCAATAGACACAGCTGGAACTGACCAACATGGAAAAACATGGCTCCTTGGTGAGTGTCCACTAACATTGCAGTGAACACAGTTAAGTCCAGTGGTGGTCCCTGTGGATGGCCTCAAATGACACAGGGTAACATCGCTCTCAGGAGTGTTCTTGTATCGCATAGCTGCACACAGCATGGGTTGTACCACTCAGATACAGACCAAAACGTAGTATCATGAAGTCTGCTCTTAAAGGCATGTAGCTACTTAGGAGTGCAGCACAGGCCTCAGCTTCTGCTTCCTAAATGCCTGGACATCCTTTAGTGCATCCTGAAGGGACAAGGGACAGTAGCTAGTCAATATCAACCTGGGGCTGTGGGTTGCATGCATTCCAAGAAAGCTCTGAATGCAGTCTGACAAATCTGTAGATGACATCATGCATCATGTGTCAAATGTTGACTACAGACTTAAGTAGACTGTAGAAGAGCTGAGTGTGAACCACAGCAGGGCTCAGCTTTCTGACTGAGGCCCTGGGAGGTACAACTGGGAAAAATGAAGAACGTTACCTAAAGCTTGGCTCTTCTTGTTGTTTTTACAAGCTATACATTAGCCTAATTACCTTCCATAACCCAACCAATAGATTCAGTTCCCTCTACTAGGCTTCCCTAATAATTCCAAGCTGGATGCACTATAACTTTTTTAACAACAGCTATACCTTGCCACAATCCTGCTTAACTCATCACTGGATCCAGGGGCACATGTTACTAAGTGGCCCACTGGGTTCACTCTGTCACCTTGGTCAATGACAATGGCTATGATTTCTCATAACTATGTACACCACTCTTCTCTCTTTTCTACAGTAGCTAAAATGATACTTACAAAATGCAACCTAGGTACAAGGTTATGCCATATCCCTGACTAACATCTTCTAGTGGCTTCCTTTTGCTATTAAACATAAGTTAAACTTAATGTGCTTACAGTGTCTGAAAGTAAATTGAATAAGATCACTCTCCAGATGAGATCAACTTCATTATATCATCTCCAAATCTTAAGATACAGATTCAGTTAAACCCAGGTTGGTAAAACTAGCAGGTGCCCCACCTGCCTGTGTCCTCCATTGAGGCTGTGGATTGGCTGTATACTCTCAGCTGTCAGCAGAGATTACTGAACAGTCTACAAATCACAACACTTGAATTACTGAAATCACATGTAGCAGAGCAACAAGTGGATCATGGTCTTTAGTAGGTATATCAGAAACCTGCCAACTAAAAGCTGATATCATCAAAAATGATTTCATTTTACCTGAAGTGAAAATGCAAACTCTGCCACGATTATGTTTTGCAAATTTGTGGGTTGAGACATCTCTATGCTGTTCATCTGTTTACAAAACAGCAGCAAAGGAATGGCATGTGTTAGGCCAATTGTTTTCCCTCATCTGAACAAAATAATCGATCACCTTCCAGGAAAATATATACATATAATTTAAAAGAATATTTATGTCACATCTATTAATATGCATGCCCAGTATTGTGTCTTTTATATTCCTACAACAGCATGACGCATGCTTAGGGCATTTAACAAGCATTAAGAAGAAAAATGCTGTTACATGCTGGGAGTTATTAAAAAGAAAGACAGGGCATGAAGGCAGAGCAGTAATATTATCTGTAAGTAGACTTCCCCCAGCTCCTCTGCTGTAACATAAAACAAAAATCACTGGTAAAGGTGTACAAGAGCAACAAGGGCTGAACCAGTGAACAAAATGTGATTGACAAATCAGGAACAACAGAAATATATAATATACAATTGTGATGGTTAAGTTTTGATGTCAACTTGACCTTTCAAGTAATCTTGGGTGGGTCTCTGAGGGTGTTTACAGGAAGACAGCCTCTCAGTAGGGGGCTGGATGTAAAGAAGCTCAAAGAAGCTAGAAGTGAATATCCTTTGTTGTGTGGGCCATGCAGGAAGGAAATTCCAGAGACTCAGGAAACCATTAAGTCTGGGGAAGGGTTGTAAGACCCCACCCTAAGCCTATATAAAGGGGAAGAAATTCTCTCCTGGCTCCCCTGCCTGTTTGCTATTGTGTGTGTGGTGTAGGTGATAGGTTTTTTTTTTTTTCTCTCTGCTTGCACCTGTGAAAGAAGGCCAGACTCTTTTGTTGCTACGGAACTACCCCTCAATGTGTAGTTTCAATAAATACTTTCCGCCCCAAAACTGTGCCTGGTTTGAAGATTCATCCCAGCGGCCTGTGGCTTACTACAACAACAACCAATAGCCAATAGATAAAACCCAATATTTTCTCTGTCAAGAGAATGTTGGCCTTGGTCCTTTGAAGATCACATTCTTTACTGTCACACAGGAACATTTCCTCCCCTAGCAACACAGTTCTACACACCACACCAAGCAGATAAACTTTCTCTTTTGTTTCTAATTCTGTTAGGCTTTTGTGATTTTTTTTCCTTTGTCCTCAGTAGTATCTCTTCACTGTGATGCCAAGACTCTTCCTATCTCTACACTCTATGAAACCACAAGTTAGTCTAAAAGCCTTTGCAAACTATTTTACAGTTATGTATTAAAGGCTGAGAAGGTGCAATGCCTTAGTTCCTGCTAGCTAGCTGCATTTGATCAGAAAAGTATGACCTAAGAAAAATAAATGTCTCCATACTGTTTGGAATTTTGAAAAAGAATCAGCGGACTTTTCCATTTTATCCTCTCCTGACAGCAGAAGGCAACCTTCTCAAGGCCGATGTCTTCCTGTCCCAGGAAAACCTGCACCTGCGCATGGCCTCTGCTCCCAGTGAAGAGCTATGTGGTTCCAGCAGACACTGGTCACTAATAACTAAGTCTTCCTGCAGATGGTTCTCATCTTCCATCAACTTTGTTCTGAAACAGAGTTTGCCCAGGACTGATGCATGTCCGGAACACTGGAAACCAGGACGGTACCAAACATACTGGGGAGACTGTCAGCTAGTTAGGAAGTGCTGAGGTCACCAGGGCTTGATGACCCTGTCAGTTCTCCCAGGCTGCCTGTCTGCCCAGTCTTCCCTCTTTCCTCTCAGACTGACATATGTCCTCAAATTCTGCACTACTTTTTGAAAAGTTATTTATCTCCATCCTACAAAGTGACAATCACAAAATGGGCAAACATTTGAATAGACTGCACCACAGAAAGCCAGTGTTTGCCAATCGGCACATGAAAAGATGCTCAGATGCAAGTTCAAATCATAACAGCTGCACACCAAAATGGTGATCTTAAAGCTAGTTTTAAGGACATCAGGAAGCTTCAGAGTTATCCACTGCAACTGAGACGGTCAAAAAGTTCATCTTCGGAAAAATGTTTAGCAACTTCTTATAAAATACATACCTTCTTCATGACCTCTACATTTTATTTCTAGAAATTTACTTAAAATAAATGAAATGTACATTTGTTCATAATAACTTTCATAATAATAGCCCCAAATTGAAACCCATCTAAATGAGCATGTTTATGTACTCGTTAAGTTATGGAATACCCATGTAACAGAAAGCTACTCAGGCCAGGCATGGCGGTATACACTTGGAATCCCAGTAACTCAGGAGACAGACAGAAGGGTCAGGAGTTTGAGGCCAGCCTACATGAGACCCTGTCCCAAAAAAAAACCAAAAGGGAGGGAAAAAGTTAAGAAGAGAGGAAAGGAGGGAGAGAGGGAGAAAGGGAAGAATGAAGGAAAAAATGAAGGAAGAGAAGAAGGGCTTCCTTAGTAATAAAAATCAATCAATAGTAAGAAGGGTTGGGGGTGCCTTAATGGTAGAGGGCTTGCCTAGGTAGCCTGAGTTTAACTCCCAGAACAACAGGAAGGAAAGAAGGAAGGAAGGGGGCTGGGAAGGAGGGAGGGAGGGAGGGAGGGAAGAAAAAGAATTTTTTTGGTTTTTTGAGGTCAGGTAGGGTCTTGCTCTAGCCCAGACTGACCTGGAATTCACTAAGTAGTCACAGGCTGGCTTCAAACCCAAGGCAATCCTCCTACCTCTGCCTCCTGAGTTCTAGGACTAAAGGTGTGCGCTACCACTAATGACAAAACCAATCACAGGCAGCCTGAATGCAGAGGAGATGATGATATTTCCTACCTTGATTACAATGGCTGCTCTTGAGATATATAAATCATGCTTCAATAACTAGTGATTTTTTTAAAAAATGCAAATTCCTGTCTTCTCATTTCTGGCCATTCTTTGCAATCTACAAAATGAGGTGAAGACTGGGAATGAAAGAAGCCAGACAGTCTTCCCACCTGCTCAGGTGAGACTGAAAAGAACATGTCACTGAAGCCATTGTCTTTCCAATGACCCAAACTATAAAGTCTGAAAGTGTGTTAAACTTATTTATTTCCAAGTTAGAAAGTAACCCAGGAAACGCATGAATATGCTGGTTGCCCTTCAATAGAGTCTTATGTCTGAAGCTTCCCTAGCATTCTACAAATGTGAGCACGTCAAAATCACTGTACCAACCTGCCCTCTGTGGTCCAGACTCCAGAACTCTCAATAGATAATCAAAGAGAAGATCTGATTTATTCAGTCACCCAGGGTATCCTCAAGCCCAGGGCCCCCTAGACACTCCTCCAGAAATCTCTGACTTCCTCTTCATTTGCCTTGGTCTTTGCTCAAACACCACCTTTTCATGGAGGCTTTCCCTGGTCCCCAGTTGAAAATCCCACACCCTTTGCTAACCTCATATTCAGATTTATTTTCCTTCATAAAATTTATCACCTAACATCATGCATTCTCTATTTGTCCCATTTATTGTCTTTCTTTCCTCTTTGGAATGTTAGTTTTATTCACTGCTAGAATGACCTGAGCTCCTATTAACCTGTCAGGTACACCCAATGCGTATATCAAATAAAACCAACAAATGGCCTCCGACCTTACAGAACTCGCAATAACAGTGGTCTCACTTCTACCTTAGGGATTTTCATCCTCACATAGTCCTTCCATAGACCATTGACAAAATGTAGCCTCACATGCAAATGTATGAAATTAAAGAGTTTATCACTAAAAATTGCATAATCACCAAGTTGGCCGCTTTGTATTCAGTTGCTTTCTGAGCTCCTCATTTTATGATTTCTTCAAATCACTTCACAAAAGTGGTATTTCTAACAAAACTGTGGAAATGGTTAAAAGGCTTGAGTCAGCAGGAACAGAAAAATGCAGCGATCTGATGTGGTGAGCTGCTAACATTTGGGGAGGATAAACCAAGGGCAGATCTGGCTTCATGACAGCTTCAGGGATAGGACACAGCAGGTGTCATCAGCTCCGTTTTCCCTAAGGGAAGGCAGTTGATCACAGAGTAAGAGAGAGCCTGGAGCTATACAGCCACCCAGGGAAGCTAAGGCTGGCCCTGGACAACCTCATTCACAGCATATTCTCATAACTACTTTTAAATATGGTGAAAATTAAGCTTCTGAGGATGATTATAAAACTAAAGCTCCCTGGAGATCTTAGTTATTATCCAAAAACCTACATTTATCCTTAGCTTGCAATGTCTCCCATCCAAGCATGTTCTTAAACACTGATAGCTCTGTTTTTGGAGATCATGGAACCTTCTCTGGGAGAGCCTTTGAGCGGGAAAGCCTGACCCCACTTCCCTTAGCCCTGATTCCCAACAGGTGAGGAAGCTCCCACTTCCTCAGAGGGATCCACTCTAACCACCACACCTTTGCTGTCAAAATGG
>PVHP010026394.1:0-24688 GCA_004024765.1 Zapus hudsonius | reverse complement strand
TGCAGTTAGAATAAGTTAGGCTTTGATCTGCTTCTTATCTTGTGGCCTGCCTAGGGGCTTTGGAGTTTTCAGGATTGCTAAGATTTACAGGGGCCCCCGGAATTTGCCTCAACTTCCTTCAGAAGGAGACTGTCCCAGAGCCTGCCAGACTCAGCAGAAACCTTACTTCCTCCATGCCTCATTAGCAGAGTACTACAGCTCATCTCATCCCTTCCTCTGTGGTTTCACCTGGGCCCTAGCTTGGCTAGCCTGCTATCATTTCTGGTCTTGCTGGTGGAATTAGGTTGCCCTTGGTTCTCACTGACTTCTGAAAAATAAAAACAGATTCTCCAACGGAGAATGAGATCAGCATAGGTTAAATAGGATAAGCAATGTTAGTTTGGTAAGATTATAATGGGTGTAGCCTCTCTTTAGGCCCATAGTTAGTGGAGGATTCCGCTTGGAGTCCAGATTCTTGGTCTTCATAGGAGTTTGGCTTGCATCCCAGTTAAAGCTATGGGTTTCTTGCTAGTGAGCTAATCTCTTAGCCAGTCAGAGAGCCCTTGATTACACACCTAAGTTGAGTGCACCTAGTGCACAGGTGTGTACATAGTGTCACACTGGTTGCTGTTGTAAAGCAGTGTCCCCTGCTTTCTCCCAACAGTGATGGCCAATTTCCCTTAGCAGCTCATGTAGCATGCTTTTTGGCACTATACAGGCTAACCATCTGGGAACTCACCTCATAAAATACAGAATATTAGAGTAGCAAGCTCGCGATTTGATGCAGAGACTGAAGTTCTGTAGGGAGCCAAAATAACAGTCACAGTAGAGGAGGACCAATGGAGACAATGCTCCTCCCAGATGGTTCCATCTGTACTCTGTGTGGCAGCCCCAAAGAAGTGTGATAGTGGAAAATAAGTTCTCCTGTTGCAGAAGAGTTATAAGACTGGTGGAAAGGTGATCAGACTGAGGCCTTCATGACCCCACTGAGGAGGGCACCGGGGAAACGGGAACAGGGGCAAGGACATAAGAGTATAACCTGTTTGAATATGTATAAAATGAAATAAATTTAAAAATAAGTTCTTTAGAAATTCAGACTTAACTTGAGGTCCTATATGATGATGATGCCTTTCCCTTCTCTCTTGCTCACTGTGGCAAATGCTCATCTGGTTAACTTGAAGCAAGCCTTACTTCCCATTCCTAACCCTAGTTGTAGGCCAGATGGATGACTTGGGGGTTTCAAGGAACCTGAGAAACCCTTGGCAATGCAGGCAGAGAGCATCTACTAACGGGTCACATTCTGGATAGGTGATATCACTCTCTGTCCTCCAGTACAAGTGTTAAACCAACAGGATCCTACTGACAATACAACATCCTGTGTAAGCCCCAACCCTGCAGATACCTAATGAGAAGAGGAAACTGTTTCATTAGAAATCTATTTATTTTTTTCCACTAGAAATGAAAATCCCACTTTGAAACTATATTGGCTCAGGATACACAGAACCATTAGAAAACTAGACTGACTTCTGAAGAACTAGAATAAAATAGAAACAGAAGTAGTTGTTGATCTTTGCCAATACATTTTAAATTTCTTCTCAAAGGGGTAAGTGTCATAGTGATAATTTTTATTTTGAAGTTGTGAAAATAATAGAACAGTATTTATAGCATAGGCTCAATCCAGAAGAATAAACTGGCCCCTGATTTGCCCACCTGAGTTCCTCTTTATTCAGTGTCTTGGGAAACTAAAGCCTTTACAGTGAGCCTGGGCCATAGTGATCTCACCCACTCAAGTTTCCTCCTCTTCTTTCTTCAGCAAGGATTGAAGATCGTTCACCACGCAGAGAAGACACTGTCCAGCTTCTGCAAGTGGCAGAAGAGCATCAACCCCAAGAGTGACCTCAACCCTGTCCATCACGACGTGGCTGTGCTTCTCACCAGGTATGGCAGGAAGGGAAGGGCAGCTAGCTGGGGAGGGCTGCTAGTTAGAAGGCTTGTCCTCTGTCCACTGTTATGAGAGCTTCACTATTTGCTGCTCCGGGTCATTGGCAAAAGCAGCAAGTATGGTCTAGGCAGCTGCTCACAGCTCAAACCAGTGCAGGGGGCAGGTGAACATACCGGCTGAGTTGATAAGGGTCTCTTTGCTAATAAACTGCATCTGATAGCAAATATTGTCCCACCACAGTGAAGATTTTTGTCTTTATACCAAGAAGTCTATTTTCAGATTATTTGAATACTCTATAACCCTCAATCAGTGGGGTTTCTAATTCTTTTATTCTTCCTTAATTACTTTCTTTAGTTTAAAACAAGCAGTTCTACAGAAATCTACCTGTTGTAACCCTCCCTGACTGATGAGTAGGTGGCGGTCTAATTATTCCCGTCTTCATTTGACATGTATGAAGATATTTTAGGCCGGGGACATAGCACAGTGTTAAAACACTTGCTGGCATGGGTGAGGCCCTAACACTGCAAGTTCTGAGTTTAGATCGACACTACAGTGCTAATAAAAGCCATAGCATCTCTCAGGACTGCAAACTGTGAAAAGCTAATGGACTTCCTTAATCAATCCAGGCTCCTTGAAGTCTATGTTTATTCATTGACTCAGTAAATTTATTGAGCACCTGCTATATACTAAGCAAAGTTCCAAGAAGGGCTTCTATTCTAAGGGGGCTCAGTTCTCATTGAACATCTTGCACAGACTCAGGGACATTCATAAGTCTAAAGATATATCGTGAAGAAGACCTCTGAAGGTACAGAGAACAGGACCTTCCATGCTTATGTTCCATGCCTGCCCCCCACGATTTCCCAGAAGAGCTACTGGCAACCCAAAGTGAAGAGATCCTAGGAGTCTATGGTTAAAGGTTTATGCCAGAGACTTTCCTTGAAACACAATTGTATTGATACAATTCAAAAGAGTGATTGTGATGGCCGACATTTCAGATCAGGGTAAGGTAGACATTTGGATAAGGTGGGTCTCGTTATACTCCTCTACGCTGGAGTGCTCCTGCCCAAGCCACAGGGCCAAAGGGCTCCAGGGAAGCATGTCTTCCACAATGACAGCCCCCAAGGCCTTCATAGACAGTATAGAGAATTCCAAATTCTAATGTTCTGAACCTCAGGACTATTGACATTTGAGATTGAATAATTCTCCATTTGAGGGACTGTTCTAAGCATTATGATATACTTAGAGTCCTTGATCTTTACTCATGAGTTGGTAGTGGCACCATCCTCCAACTTGTGATAATCAAAATTATCTGGACATTGCCAAAAGCTCTTGGGAAAGGGTGAGCTCAAAACCCTTCTCTCCTCGCGCTACCACAACCTACACTGAAAACTGCCGGTCTGAAAAAAATGGGTAGAGCCAGGAGGGAATGAGGCATGAACTGACCCACATCAACGGTTCTCTGGAATGTTGCATTTAGCTGGAAATACCTTCCATGTATGTAGCAGTTACCTGCTCATGACTGGGACAGAACACCACCCAGAGCAGCTCATGAAAGAAGAGGGCGTATTTCCTGCTTACACTTTCCTTATGGGCAAGCAAAGTATAACAAGAGCAGACAGCTGCCTGTCACATGACCACATCAGCAGAGAGGTAGTGGAGAGATGGTGGTGAGCTTGAAAGCACCCATAAGCAGGGTGGACTATAAACTTCCAAGGCATGACCTCCCAGGTGGCATATCTCCTACAGCAAGGCTCTACCTCCCAAAGGCTTCACAGGCTGGGGATTAACTGTGAGGCTTCATCACAAACACACTAGGCCGTGGGGGATATTTTATATTCAAACCACCTAGTGTGTGTTGCACACAGGAAGATTTTAAATGGCCTCAGTGCATGGTGAAGGTAGAACGAATTTCCTTTCGGCAACTAAAGATCCTTATCTCCAAGAATCATATTCCTACAATTCTTTGCCTTCATTTCCCTCTTTGTTACTAGGGACATAGTAGATACATCATAAAAATTATTTATCAGACATGTCGTCCTTTCAGATCAAACTGAGAAAGTCTGTGGGCCAGCAATGGGTGCCAAACATCTTTTCCCAGCAGCCCCCTAGATAACTTCACAAAGTGCATCCTACTGCAGAGGGGGGAATGTATTTGACCACTTTTCTTGTAGCTGTAGGAATTATTTTCATGATGGGATTGCATGATCTAGTTTTCCAGCAACACTCACCCACCCAGCACCTGCTCCAGTAAATGTGGTATTTGTACATATGGTGCATTTCTGAGAGTGGGGTGGCTCTCTCCTGGGACCTGGCACTACCCATTGCCACTTAGAAAATCGAAAACCTGCACAGTTCTCAAAGTGTGTGTCTTTTTCGTTGCCTAAAGGATACAAAGAGCAAGAGACCATTTGCTCCTAGAAGTGAGGATCACACAAACCCCACGAGCCCAGGTTCACAAGTTAAACCTCGGAGCCTCACCGACGCTTGTGCTAATTGAGAGCTGTTGGCCAAGATTTCTTCTTGTGCTGAAGAAAATCTAAGGACTAATTAATGACTCTCAAAACCCTTGTCAGTGATTGAAGTAATTCCTGCAGGATAGGAGAGCAGGTTTTCATTTGAAAATCTATAATGAGTATTTTCTGAAATCCTAGAAGTCTTTCTTTTTTTCAGAGTCAGGCAATGGTGAATTCATGGTGAAGTAAGTACAGGTGTCGTGGTCATGGTCATGGTCATGGTGTGTGTGTGTGTGTGTGTGTGTGTGTGTGTGTGTGTGTGTGTGTGTGTGCAGTATTGTTAGTGTCGTGGGACTGCAGAGTGGGATTAGTGTAGTGGACTGAACGTTGTGTGAGCTAATGAGACAAATTGTACTTTTTATTAATGAAAAAATATATCAGATTAATTTTGAGGAGACTTTAGAGGGATCAAAAAGGAGTTTCCTATTTGAAAATACCCAATTATTTCTAATTGCCCCTTTCCTATTGGGAGTTCAAACTGACTTTAACTTTCAGTGAAATCTTTTGTTAAGCTAATCATCTCAGTCTCCTGAGATCAAAAACAAAACAACACAAAATAAAACACTCAGCACATTTCCCTACAGTTTAGAAGTCTTAATGAAATTCAACAATTTAAAGACAAAGTCAGAATAACCTAGTGAATTCAAGTTGATCCCTGTATTCATATGGACTTAAAAAAATTAAGAATGGTTTAAAGACAAAATGATGTCAATTTATACTAAAATGCTTATTTGAGTTTTTGACCAGCATGCAGAGTAACAGGTTTCCTCCCTGCATTTTCATTCATACTTGGTTTTGGCTGACCCTCTGCCTCATCTAAGCCTCTCCCCCTTCCATGCAGCCCCTTCTTCACGTACCATTCTGCATCCACTTTTCTATCCACTTTTCTATCACTTGTGTTATATTAGAGTTTTGCTACTCCACTCTCCTGAGCTACCTTCTAGTTTCCTGGCCTCTACCCACACTCCCACATAAATAACAATTAGTAGGTAATAAATACATATGAGAGAGGGCATGTGGTACTTGTCATTCTGAGCCTGAGTATCTCACTTAATGTAGCATTTTCCAGGTCCATCCTTTTTTCCTGCAAAGGCTATAATTTCATTTTTCTTTAGGGCTACACAAAATCCATTCTGTATGTCTCATGTTTTCACTATCCATTCAACTGTTGATGAACATCAGGCTGATTCCATTTCCTGGCTGCTGTGAGTAGAGCAGCTGTGTCCATGGTTGTCTGAGAATCTCCGTGGTAGGATAGAGAGTCCTTTAGGAATATGCCAGGAGTATATGCTGGCTCATATAGTAGTTGTAGTTTTCATATTTTGGGAAACCTCCATGCTGATTTTCAGAGTGGTTGCATCACTTTGCGCTCCCATCTACAGAGAATACAGTCTGGCATTTGATATTGTCAGTATCCTGATAGCCATTCTGAATGGGGTGAGATGGAGTCTCAGAGCAGAACTAAACTGAGGTTTATTTTTCCAGAAAGTTTTATTCCAAATGCTTCTTTGGGTGCCTAAGCATTTTTGTTCTCTGCTTTCAGAAAAAATATCTGTGCTGGTGTCAATCGGCCGTGTGAGACCCTGGGCCTGTCTCAACTGTCTGGCATGTGCCAACCTCACCGGAGCTGTAATATCAATGAAGACTCTGGCCTCCCTCTGGCTTTCACCATTGCCCACGAGCTCGGGCACAGGTAAAGGACTCAGGAAGCTGTCACTATCAGTCAAGGGATGGAAAACACCTTAAACTGTCAGGAGACTTGGGGTGCATGGACATGAGGCTCACCTTCCTAGGCCTCTGCACTATCATCTCTAAAGTGGGGGTGATGATAAACTTTATGGCCGTCAGGGTCTCCACTTGTACCTGTATACACCAGAGAATCAGTGATACTCTTTAAAAGGGCAATGTCTGTCTGTCTGTCTGTCTGTCTGTCTGTCTGACTGACTGACTGACTGACTGACTGACTGACTGTATTGAGACAGGGTCTTACTCTGTATGTAGCCCAAACTGTCAGCAAACTCACAACAATCCTCCTGTCTTAGCCTTCCAATTACTAGAACTATAGCTATTATGGCTAGCTTAAAATAGCAATACTGATATAATTTAAAAAAAAAAAACCTAAATCTTCGAGCCCTTATTTTATGCCATCGGATTTTACATTATGTCTTGAATTTTCTCAACAGTCTTATAAAATAGATAGCACCATTCACCTTACATGTGTTAAAGTGAACATTGAATACATAACAATTTGAAAACTTCTATAAACCTGGAAAAAACATTAGGCAAACACAAGTAATTGGTTGTTCAAGTTGTTGCAAAAATGAATGAAAGTTAAATGCGTTCCTCAAAGGCAGATTTTAGAGGTTTCCATTGGGGAAAGATCTTAGTGTATTGTGACATTATTTGTCAGTATCTCTGCAGACCACAAATAGAAGGGCCTCAAGAGTTAGTAAATGGAATTACATGAAATAAAAAAGTTTTGTTGTAGTCAGCCACACATTGCTGGGATGACTCTCCAAACCAGGCACAATTTTGGAGAGGAAAGTATTTATTGAAGGAACAGATCCAGGGGAAGTTAAGGAAAGGTTGGCACCCTTTCACAGAAGCAAGCAGAGAGAGAAACCCACCACCAGCACCTCAAGCAAGCACATTGTAGCACTGTAATACACAAAATGTAGAATTGCCAGACCTGGGGTTCTAGCTTTTCTTTTGCATATCTATTCCTAGTATTGTGCATCCAAATTAGAAAGGGCCAGTCCCCAGGAGGCTAGGCCAAAGTGACATTTCCTTGATCCAGAAGCCTGGAGATAATTAACAATTTAATAAACACAATTACAATAAATTTTATTGGGGGACATTTATTCAAAACTACCACAAGTTTCTACACAGCCAAGGAAACTACCAGAAAAACAGATAGCTTATAGAATTAGAGAAAAATCTTTGCAAAGTAAACTTCAGATAGGGAGCTAATATCCAGAAGTTATAAAACACAAAACACACAAAAAAATACTAAATAGCAAATCACCAAATGAGCTAGGGAGACAAATAGACAGTTCACAAATGAAGAACCATAAATGGCAGTAGGTCTTTTTAAAGTGTTCATCATCCTTCACCATCAAATTACAAACACTTTGAGATATCCTTTCACCCACAATCCCAGCTCTTGGGAAGAGAAGCAAGGATCTTGAGGCCAGGCTAGCTTGGGCTACAGTAGCAAAACCCTGCCTCAGAAAAACCAGGGGTTCAGGCTGTAGCTCAGTGGCAGAGTGCCTGCCTAGCATGTTCTAGATTCTAGGTTTAATCCCTAGTACTCAAGAAAAGCAACAGTAAAACACTTCATAGTGTTTGGAGCCCAGCTTCATGCATGAGAATATCCACTAGAAAAAAAAAACCCACCATTCTTTGTGCAAATTTTTTGAACTTTGCTTACAGTGTAGAGTTTCTACTAGCTCCTCAACAGGTGGCTTTACACAGTCCTTCACGAGCTGGGTGGGCTGGGTGGGCAGCACCCAGGGGATGCCTCTGAGTCACTTTCTTTGTAGGTGGTGGGGAGAGCTTTGTAGATTAATTCTATGACTCCGTTGTGAGTTTTATATTCATGTGGAATGTGATTACACTTTGGAACTAAATTGTTAATGCTATAACACATAAGATAGATGAAGACTACTAAAGCCCCACAAAGATGGTTCTAGAACTGCAGGACTGGCTGACAGTAATCAGATTCCATTAAAACTAAATGCGAGCTTTGGGATCAGAGGGTGCTCACCATGAAGAGTGAAACTTACTTGTATTAAGTATTCAGATTGGGAAATCTGACCTGATGTCCATAGGCTCTCAGTCCTGTACACAGACCCTCATGGAAAGAAATTTTAGAAGGACCCCGAGAAGGTATTGTGAGGTTATCCTGGGAATGTGGTGTATACACAGACATAGGGGTCATCTTGACCAGGCACCCCCTTTCCCCTGATTGGTTGCTGAGCTCTTTAGGGTCTTTCGGGGCAGCTTGCCTGGTCAGCCATGGCAGTGGGAGGCTGGGGACAGACAGATCTACTCAGGAATGAGAACACTGGGTTTCAGAGCACAAAACTCTCCTTTGAAGACCCGCTTTTGCCTCATAAGATGTATGTTTTTTTTTTTTTTGGCAAATTTCAACCTGCAACATTCTTCATCAAAATATAGAAAATAAGCTTGAAAAAGATTTGTAAAAATTAAATTTCTATCATTTGTGAAGCCTTTATGATATGCCAGGCAACTTGCTAAGTGGCTTTTTCAAATCTTTTTCCATTCAAACTTCCTAGTTCTGTGACAATGACCTCATTTTCTAGGAGAGGAAAACAAGACAGGTTTCAGTTCCTTGTGGGTCATCAGATGACAGAGCTTGTACAAAGCCAGATCACCTGTCTCTACAAAGCTTGCAGTCAATCACTGCGCTGTGAGGCCTCGGCTTTTGGAAACTTTTGGCAACAACATACTTGTGCCTCAGACAAAGTCCCCTTTCTCTTAAAATTATGATGAAAAGACAGAAAGGAAGGCTTTGATCTCTCCTGCTGCATTGTCACGGCAGGAGAAAGCAGGTATCCTGGGCCACAATTTACCCTCCTTGCTGAATTCATACACAGAGAGAGCCAGACCCAGCACTCCTCTAGCCCTCTGCTAACAGAAGTTGATGCATTCTCCACGTGGTTCCCACGGTTACACATTGGAGATAAGGGCATGCCTACAGTCTCCCCTGCACAGTCTGAGTCAAAATTAGCTGTCGCTCCAACTTCAAAGTCTTACTTTGTAAGCAAGCAGCTCCCGCTGCACAAAAGTGGCTCCCTGCGGGTTACTATCACCTCGATGAGCCTACACATGTCTTTGTCTAATGCCTGCCTGCTTGTGATTCTTATGTTTTGTGTCAGCTTTGGCATCCAGCACGATGGGAAAGAGAATGACTGTGAGCCTGTGGGCAGGCATCCCTACATCATGTCCCACCAAATTCAGTACGATCCCACGCCACTGACATGGTCCAAGTGCAGCAAGGACTACATCACCCGCTTCTTGGAGTAAGTGCCAACCACCTTGAGTCTCTAAACCAGAAGCTGCAGAGTTTCCATAGAGGAGCTGATGCCTCAGGACCAGGGTGGCGTCAAAGAAGTGGATGTCACTTCTGCTTTCTCACTCTGACACTTATCTAGCAAGGCTCTGCTCTGTGCCCGCAGCGAGGACCCTGTCCCTCCTGACGGCCCAGATGTGGCTTTTTATAAATAATTTTGAATTAAGTTTAAGGGGATGGATGGGAACAACCAGAACAGGTCAGAGTCTTAGTTAAACCCTGCTGAGGGGAAAGTGATGATTTTCTATTTTCCTGCTGTTTGTATTTCCTAGATAACAATTACATTTCTGATGTAGGCGAGGACTTTCATTTCCTTTTATTAACTTCTCCCCAGGCCCAGAAGGTTCTCTGGCTTATAAGAAGAAGGTTGTCTTGAAGAACAAAGAAGAAAGGGTTGGGAGGGTTTGTTGGATAAAACACTGAAGGAAATTGTAAACAACTGCTCTTGTCTGAACTTGTTTGCAGCCGAGGCTGGGGGTTCTGTCTTGATGATATCCCCAAAAAGAAAGGCTTGAAGTCCAACGTCATTGCCCCCGGAGTAATCTATGATGTTCACCACCAATGCCAGCTCCAGTATGGCCCCAATGCTACCTTCTGCCAGGAAGTAGAAGTAAGTGTTGGGTATGTTGGTGCCTCCGATGGGTATGCGCAGGGCTTTCAAGCTCCAGGAAAGGCCAGGGAGATACTTGGAAGTGAAGATCCAGGCCCAGCAGCGAAGCTGTATGTTTGTGTGGAGATTTGAAGAGACTTGTAAGTATGTGAGGAAAAAGGCTGAAAGTTGGGATCGTTTTCATTCTACAATCCAGCTTCCTTGGAGATCTGGGGAAAATGCAGTCTGAGGTGATGGTTGAGGTGAGGCAGCTCCCTGCGACATTCAGGATTCACCTGCAGGCCATCACTGAAGTGTCCCCTTTTCTATATTCCCCATTTGGTTGAAGAGCTTCACCATATACTGAGGAGGGAAATGATTGATCTCATTCTTTCTTTTCAGCATCCAACTAGTGCCTTTGCCCCGTCTCCTTCATCTCCACCGCTAGTCGGGACTCAGTCTCTCAATATCTTTCCTTGCTGATCTATGTCCTAACTAGTCTGTTATTTTCAAAGCCCAAATCTAATTATGGTTCTTTGTTGTTGTTGTTCTTAGGATGCCTACTAACCACAAAATAAAACTCTAACTCCTTGCATGACACTCCTGTGACTTGGACCCTGACTCTTCTCTGACTTAACCCTTTTACTGAAATTGATCAGCCTTAACATATAAAATGACAAGGGTCTCACTGAATTCCTGCCATGTTCTGGGTTGCAAATTGAACACTATGAAAAAGATTTTAAAAAGTAATAAGACAAAGCCTTTGCCCTAAGGGAACTGCATTTTCTTTGACAATGCTTTATGAGAGCATAGAATGGGTTCTGGTTTACTTGTCTATTGATTATAAGCTCTCTGTTTGAATTTTTATCCCTCACATAGATGTCACTCAACAGGGATTAGCAAAGGTCCCTTTCTATTACAATCAGTATAACTTGCTCATTTTCAGTTTCAAATACAAAATACCAGACAATGTAAGCCTGTGTGTCTTTACTGTAACTATTTAAATTTGAAATAGCCCAGTTTCTAAAGAATTTGCAAAAATAATAGAGTTCCATGAACCTTTCACCCAACACAGTTTGTATAAATACATAATAAACACAAACATCAAAGAAATGCTCAGAGAGGACAAAGACGGACTGAAAGGGAGAGTTGTGAGTAGGAACAGATGTTGAGGCTGATGTGAGAGTATCAGACGGTTTTGGCATCAGGATGGTCTGTTCACTGTGAACAAGCCTTGAGTTCGAAGCAAGGCTCCGACCTTCACCAGGGCTTCTCAAGAGCTCCACACACCTCAATGAAATGACAGCATAGAAGGAGCGCACCGACAGCATAGAGAAGTGACAGGGAAATATCTTTTCCCTGGCCCTGGCTTCTGGGTGAAACAAGAAGGGAATGTTCCTAGGTACTTTCTCACTGAAAGGTCCTTTACTATAGCCTCATGCTGAGTAAGAGCTCAAACTCATATTCTGTTTAGTTGGAGTGTTCTCATGCCAAAAATATTAATATATATTTGTCTGGATAATGTCATGGATTCCTTGGAATAAAAGTGAAAATACCCTAAGGGAAAAAACAATCAAGAATGCACAGAACTCTAATGCATAAAGCCACCTTATGAATGAGCTCATGGGGCTGGGGAGATGGCTCAGTGATAAAATGCCCTCTCTCTCTCTCTCTCTCTCTCTCTCTCTCTCTCCCTCCCTCCCTCCCTCCCTCCCTCCCTTTATCTTTCCCCCTCTCTTTCTCTCTGTGTGTCTCCTTACAAATATAAATAAATATTTTCCTTTAATTTTTTTATTATCCATAATTAGATACACTTAGTAAGGGATTAATGTGTTAATGTCTCCAGTTCCCCTATTTCCCTCTTCCCTGTCTCCGGTCAGTTGGATATCCTCCTCCGTGGGCAGTCTGGATCAGTCCATGGGGTAGGGGGTTGTGAATAGCCTAGGAGTCAACCCGGTTCCACCCCCCTTTGCAGGTTGTTACTGAGGGGGCAATGTCTCTGGATATTCTCCCCCACCATGTCTCTTACAATCTTATAAATAAATATTTGTTAAATGAGCCCATAATGCTGCATCTAACTCAAACTTCTGAAATTCTGTCTTCAGGTAAGTGAGAAGAGGCAATTACTCCTCAAGAACATTCAAAAGTTGAATTTGGGCAGGGATAATAAAGTAAATATATAAAAGAAACATATATGAAAAAGAAAACAACCTGTAATATATGTAAGACTGGTATGAAAAACAAATTCAACTTTTAGAAATGAGAAATACTGCCATTGTTTTAAAGTTCTGATAAACATATTAAATTGTAGATGACACAAGTGAAGAAAAAGCCAGTTACCTGGAACTTAGATATGGGAGAAATACTTCTCATCTCTCTTGGATGCTTCCCAGAGGTGCCTGATGGAGGAGGAACCTTCTTCAACTTCCAGTCCAAGGAAACGGAGAGCTTAAGAATATGAATGCAGACATGAAACAGGACGGAGAGGGCAGAAACAAGGACAGACAGTGACAACATTTAGATAAAGAGGAGGAGTCTCAAAAAATAAATATGAAATCCTAGCTGCATAGAAGTATAGGAGATAGGTAGACAGAAAGAAGTTAAAAGTACAGAGAAGGGCGCTTGATAGGTTAAGAGGGTGAGGAAAGACAAATATTGCAAGTTTTATCTCATATACAGAATCTATCATCTTTCTGTCTATCTTTTGTCTTGCCCCTTCTGCTTACTTCTGCAAGTATTGAATACAATGAAAATGTCATAATGAGATGTGGGCAAAGAGTGGATAAGGATGACCAACCAAAACAAAACACCATAATGAAATTTCGTATGATATTTAAGCATAGAGTTAAAACTTTTTAAATTGAATTTATAAAAAAAGAAATAACAGGTGTGGTGGTGCACACCTTTAATCCCAGCATTTGGGAGGCAGGGAGGTAGGAGGATCACAGTGAGTTTGAGGCCACCCTGAGACTACATAGTGAATTCCAGGTCAGCCTGGACTAGAGTGGGACCCTACCTTGAAAAACCAATATATATTATATTATTATATTATATTATATTATATTATTTTATTTTATTTTATATATATTGCAAGTAATAGTATTATAGTACATGCTGCCATAAGAATACAATAGTTTATTTTTAAGTCTGAGAACAGGTGAATAGAAGTAACTGAATTACTTCAGATGATATCCAAGCATTCTGCCAATCTTCCCTTATTTCCACAGGGGTAGAAATCACAGGGGATATGATGTTTACTCCTTGGCAGTGTAAACAGCTGATTACTGTGGATAATGAGCAAACAATTGGAAGTTTTCTGGGTGGAAAAAATTCCAGTTCCTTTAGTGAGCAGCCTCAAGTAATAACCACTGCAGCTGTTAGTAATCAGGTCACCTCCCAGCCAAAAACTGAATTTGTCTTTGTTAGAGAGTGTCATCAGTTACCCTCCTGGATACCGTCCCAGTCATACAGAAATGGATGTCTCAAATGTTTACTACATGGGTTTTATCTCCTCTGTATTGTCTGGCATGGTTGTTTCTGAATGATTTTGAAGACCAAGAAGAGCTGGAAAGCTCTAATGATGACTCTCATTCACTAGCAGCCCTAGTGTGCATTGTGCGCGTGTTGGTGAGTGTGTAAGTGTTTTACCATAACTTTAGAAATGCATTGGTGAAGTCCATGAAAACTCGGGACTACAATCTCACATTTGTTTTCCAGAACGTTTGCCAGACACTGTGGTGCTCAGTGAAAGGCTATTGTCGCTCTAAACTAGATGCTGCTGCAGATGGGACCCGATGTGGTGAGAAGAAGGTGAGGTGTTGGGCTGGGGAAGGAAGTTGGAAGGGCTTGGAGTTTGGGGACGGAGGGGGGAAGAAGGTGCTGGAGTGAGTGAGGAATGCTGAATGGAGCTCACACAGTCATTCAGGACAGAGGAAAGGACTCTATTTCACTGTTCCTTTTGGGATGGCCAGGAGAGGACTGTGCCCAGTTCCTAGTATACTTGGTCGATCTTCTGGTGAACTGAGGAGTTCCTAGTCAACAACATCTGCTGAGCCTGTCTTCAGACTTCACGTTGACATTTCTCTCCTCCAAATTGAAGACTGAAAGGCAAGCCAACGGCTCCTTCTTTCCAAAAACATCATGTTAGGGCCATTTACAATCTTCTTTGTTACTGTCTGGCATGACTGCATTTAGTAAGCACAAAAGTCATGCAGCCAACTCAGAGACATCGGATCTCTTCCAGACTTCCTGAGCAGAGGGTAAACTCATGCTGAGCAATTAAGCCACTTGTGCTGTTGGTTGTAGGAGTTTAGTGGGGATTTTTATGTAGCTTGAATGTGGCAAGATCCATAATTGAGATTATAGAACCTTATCAAAATGCACAGTGACCAGAAATAGTGAAAAACAAGTTTGGGGTGGGGAGATAAAATATACCCAAACCCTCCAGGAAGTGTGGCCATATCAAACAACCGAATTGCATTTTCTTTAGTTTTATCCTCATGCACTGATGACCGAGGAAGGGTTGTCTTGAAGACAGTAGGCAGATCTGTTGATGAGTCACTTGAAAAGCTAGAACTGTAGGCAGTAAGTAATTACAGGAAAGCAGGTGTTTTTCTTTTCTGTTTTCCAGATTTATTGTCAATAATTAGATACATTGCATGAGCAAGCCTTATAGTGGTATCCCCATTTTCCTCCTCCCTGCTCCCACCCTTCTGGGGCCTTCCTACTTGGGCTTTCGAACCAGTCCATGGGATAGGGGGATATGGACTGTACCAGACGTAGCCATATTTTTCTCTCTCTCTCTCTCCCCCACCATGGCTCTTATAATCTTTCCACCCCTCTCTTCCGCTCAGATCACTGAGTCATGGTGGGTGAGTTTTTATTTTTCTTTTCTTGAGATAAGAGAGCTTCCAAAAAATTAGTGTGACAGGGTGTTGTAATGTACTTCAAGCTGGTCTAAAACTTGTGATCCTCCTACCTAGCCTCCCTAGCCATTTTCTCATGAAGGAAGTGGTGTGTTGGTTTATATATTAGCAATCAATCTGCCAACCAGGCTTTGAGGAGCCCTCCTGCCTTGACCAACTGTGACTAAGCATTATAAAATCCTTTTCCATTCCTCAGACTAAATGCTAAATACCAAGACTCTCAGAGGAAAGTTGTTAAAATTTATTTATTTATTTGCAATCGGAGAGAAATAGAGAGGCGAGAGAGAGAAATAGAGAGAATGGGCATGCCAGGGCCTCCAGCCACTGCAAAAGAACTCCATGTATATGTGGCACTTTGTGCATCTGGGTTTACTTGGGCACTGGGGAATCAAACCTGGGTCATTAGTCTTTGCCGGCAAGAGCCTTAAATGCAGAGCCATCTCTCCAGCCCAGAAAGTTTTTCTTTGCCTTATTTGTTGAGCATCTCATGTATCACTGTGAGAAGTCTTGCTTGGAGAGAATTGGGTTTACACGTGGAGAGCTCTTGGCTCAGCTTGTTAGGGGACCTCCCTGACACCTGTGTCCTTTGCCTCTTCTCTTTGCAGTGGTGTATGGCCGGCAAGTGCATAACAGTCGGGAAGAAGCCAGAAAGCATCCCTGGAGGCTGGGGACGATGGTCTTCCTGGTCCCACTGCTCCAGGACCTGTGGAGCCGGAGCCCAGAGCGCAGAGAGGCTCTGCAACAACCCTGAGTAAGCCAGCCATGAATATTCCCTCTCCTTCCTTCTCCAGTTGTGAGGATGCCAGTCTTGAATGGCAGGACTTCAGTGACCCCCAAGCTTTCTAAAGGAAATAAGTTCTCAGACATAAAAAGGAGCTAGAAGATTTGCAGAAGTATTTCTGATTCAAGAAATTACTTCTGGCTTGCTTGAATTTGTTCTACTTCCCATTGAATTCTTAATAACACATATAAATAAGCTGATTCCATCATTTGGAGAACCTGAGAAAATATGTTTAACTATACCAGTAAATTTCTTTTAAATATATAATCTTTGTGAAAGCCTCTGAGACCTTATGCAATTAAATCCTTCTACGTAACTCCACTCTGGGAGTGGTTAGCTATACTCAATTTTGTTGATAAAACTATAGCTAGCTTTTAATCATAATGAATGTGCAATTTTATAAAAACATTTTTTCCCATAGATATCTAGTAAAATAGCTAAGCACCTTTTAAGGTAACGATCATTAATGTTCTAACAGAAGATGTTAGACCTCATAATACATGTTAGGGATTCCATAGATGTATTTCATGCATACTTTATTTTTTAATCAATTGGCTCCTTTTTAAAAACTTACATAATGATATTATATATATGTTAGTTAAGTTTAAATTGACTTGCTTTTTAAATATATATTGCATTACTTTCTGGTATATAAGGTCCCAGATTGTGTGTGTGTGTGTGTGTGTGTGTGTGTGTGTGTGTGTATTTAAGGTATACATTTGAAGCTTCGTGGGAGTAGAACCTGTATTAATCTTCATTTTATTAGACTTTTCTTTGCCTTGAATTATAAGAGCCACAATTTTTAAAGTCAAGTGCTAAAAGTGATTACTTCTCAGTATCTGAGTTCCAAATTTTATTTTCTTTTATTAATAGTTATGCTAATATATGTAAAGTAAATATGTATATGATACACATGTATATCCTATGCTATATATGAAACATATTTTTCTGAATGATAATTAGCTAACATCTGTAGTCTAACACATCTACTGCATAATAAACCATGAACAAGTGGTACTTATGAGATTTTCATCACTTACAGGTAAGGGTGCTCCTGAGGAATGCTGGCAAAATTGTTTGAAAATTTTACCCTTTAATAAAAGTCTGTGACTTCAAATATTCAACACCAGGAATTTCTTATAGGTTATAGTATTTTCAAAGAAATGTTTATTTGGTAGTTTTTTTTCTCAATTTGGTCAGTAGTATAATGTCCATGTTAGAGATCAAGAAACAGGCAGTTTGCTCAGTTATATGTTCGCTACAACTCCTTAACCTTGGGAAGATGGTCAGTGGCCTGTGGTGATGAAAAAGAAAATTCTAGTTTTAGGAATAAAGGATTCTCTAACTTAGCTTCTGGGGTCAGAATGCCCAGATATTCATCTTCAAGGCCATAATTTATCAGCTGGGTGAATGAAGACATCTGACTCCATAGCTGGTTTGTTAAATTCACTGAGAACATTGTAAATGGAAATACAATCATATATTGACTCTAGTCACTAGATTCAGATCAGATCACTGGCAGGCTTACCTAATTATGCTGACAAGATTGTAGCTTTCTTTTGATTATAATCAACATACGATTTTGTTAAAAAAAAAGTTTTTCTTCCATGGGAAAATTTTCTGACCTTAACACCTTATCTTTGACATTGGTCACATGAGACCAACTACAGCAATATTGAGAACCCTGCATGGGTTGGCACAATAAAAGCTATTGGGAATGTTTGTGGGGTGGAAATGAGTTGGAGAGATGCCAAGTCACAGAGTGTCTCCATCACTGAATGGAAACCAGCTTAACCTCAGATGTCAAGGACAGTCCTTAGTGCCTTCTACAGGGAACCAATGAATGACAAGCCTGCTATGTGAACTTCTCTGGTCAAAGCTTATATACGCAAGTAATATGTTTATTTAAGTCACATTAAGAAAAATGGAGAAGGAGGATTAGTAACCCGCATGAATATTTAAAATGAACAGAGCACACAGAACCACAGAAGGATTATAACCACAACAAGAATTTGAGGAGACTGGCAGCTTTCCAAGTTTCCCTCTCTGGGCACTACATAATCAGACAGGATAGCACACAGATAAGAAGCATTTGGCCTCAACCTTGGCTCTGCCACCACCAAATAGGAGCTATGGGAAGGTGCCCTAATTTTCTGTGCCTCTAGCCTATGAGTTCATCTGGACTGCTCACCAGTTATACCTTCAGCCTCTTATAGTCAGGGATGCTTGGTTATGTCTTACATGTGCTCACATCTTATGTAGTCTACTTAACTTCAACGAGATTGCAATGTCTCAGGACGCAGAGGACAAGAGTTGACGTCTTTGTGTGCCCCCTGCTCCCGGGATCCTGATGTTCAGCACATTGGCTTCTTGAAAACTAGTTGATTAGTAGTCACAAGCACCAAAAGATGTTCTCATGAATGGAGATCTCACTCTGCTTTATCTACTCCAGTAGATCCTTGTGCTTACTGCCTCACTGAACCGCTAAAACCTGTAAGACAAAAGCCATGTGTCCATTTTACACGTGTACACAGTGGAGGCTCAGAGAAAGAAAGTGACTTGTTCAGACTCATCTCACTATTGAAAAGAAAGGCTGACTTAAATAAACTCCAGGCTATGGCCCCATTATGCTACACCGAAAATAACTGTCAGTCCTCTTTCCCATACTGCCCAGTGGAGGGAGAAGGCACAGGTGGATCACCCGGGAGCCTTCTCGAAGAATACAGCACTTGTACTCCATTCTCCGAGAGCAGCTCTTCCATACTCTCTTCTCCCCTCTGTGATTCTGACTTGTAAAGCCCTCAGTTGGATTGTAAAGGGAATCAAAGATTTCAAATGTGTTCTGAAGTGGTACTAAACTACTCATTGAAGGTGTAAGAGGTGGTATACTCAAAGGACTGCACAGGCTCCATTGAGGACATAGAGTTTGGCTCACTAAGTACAGAAGGTAAAGGAAGTATCCTTTAAGAGGAGAAAGTGATCACTTCCATTGGAACCCGTGAAGGATCCGTGATGGGGATGGCATTGTTTGATCCTTCCAGCGAAGGCAGCATGCAGACACGTGAGGACTTAAGAGAAAAGAAGTCTATCCAGAGACACAGAAAGCCATAGTAAATAAGCAGGCAGGTGCCACTGGAACAGTGTGTAAGCAGAGTGTGGGAAGCAGAGAAGCTGCTGTCATTTACGACAAGATCATGAGAGCCTGGAGTGCCAACATCAAGAAGATGGACCTGATTCTGCAACACTGAATTTCACTATAGCTTTTAAAACAAGAAATTAGAGAATGTTTAAAAACATCCAGGTCACAGTGTGCACTGTGGATTGAATGGAGGGAGTGTGAAGTGGGCAAAGGGAAGACAAGAATGGAGATAATGGTCAGAATTATTTGATTCCTGTGAAACTGAGAAGTAGTAAAGACATATAAAAATGCACCATAAACCTGGGTGACTGATTAGCCGGTGTGTCAAGAAACACACGGTTCTGAAATCTGAGTGCTGTTGACTTGCTAAATAGCAATCCGAGAGGGAAGAGATTTGGGCATGAAAAATGAGGTACATATTTTTCCTGGGGACAGTGTACAGGTAAGAAAGATAATAAACTACTTAAAAATAGCAACTATAGGCATAAGACTTAAATGCTAGGGAGTAACACCCCAAAATGTATGAAATCAGAAGAATTTATTTAAAAGATGAGCTTTCAGGGCAGAAAGATATAGGGTATAATAGGAACAGATGTGGCCAGATGCTAGAGGAATTTTAAAGGAAAATATTGGCTTTTCAGGAAACTAAAACAACAGCTTGTCTGTTGACTCTGCAGACCAAAGTTCGGAGGGAAATACTGCACAGGAGAGAGGAAACGCTACCGCTTGTGCAATGTGCACCCCTGCCGAGCAGACGCGCCAACATTCCGGCAGATGCAGTGCAGCGAATTTGACACTGTTCCGTACAAGAACGAATTCTACCGCTGGTTTCCAGTTTATAATCCAGGTAAGGAACTTTAGCCATGCGTCTCAGGTCTGAGAAGCCCTGTAGAGGCTGGCAGAGAGACGTATACCACTAGATTCTGTATTGTATGTAGAAGATGCCAGCAGCAACCAGCTCAAGTGGACCAGGGTACGTTGAAGCCCTGCTCTGTTTGAGAGGAAAGAGATCTTCAAACCCAGTAACTCACTTGCATAAACAGGACATGAGGGAATTCAAATAGTCATTGCTCTTGGATGGCCACATGGAAATGGAGAATAGTGAGGAAGACACTTTATGTCTACCTCTAGCCTACACACGCGCACACACACACACACACACATACACATATACCACACACACACATACATACACACACATTCACCTGCACACATGCATGTGACCACATGCCTAGGAATACACATACACACACACCCCAGATGCACATTCAAAAAGAAAGACCATTACCCAAAAATTTCCAGACATTCCCTTTCAGTAAAATTGAAAATACAACCTTTGATCCACTAAATTCATTCAGGCACCTGAGCATCCTTTGGGAGGATTTGTGGGATGGTGTGAAGGTAAGAATTAACCCCCAAAACAAGTATGATTTTTTTCTTTCTTCTGATGATCATTTCTATGGTCACTACCCAAAAATAGGAGCCATCTCATTTCAGCAAGATAGAAAATGCCACCTTTGATTCAATAAATTCATTCGGTTACCCAGGCTTTCTCTGGGAAGGTGAGTCAGGCTGTGTGAGGGGAAGAGTTCACCCATAAATTGGCTTTAGTACTTAGCTGAATTATAAGTGTTCTTGAAAGCTAAGGGCAAAAATCACATGGCCCAACAAAATGATGTGTCAGGGTAGATGAATAATGTGAAACAATGAAGATATCCAATGCTATAGAGAGGCGATTGAATCTATGAAGCTAATGAACACTACGAACTAAGAGCATCCATTTCCACTGTGACCTTTCTCCAGGCCCTGGGTCACAGGCAGTGAAAATGATATGTAATGATATGGGCAGAGTCCCCTCAGAGCACTATGAGAGATGGAGGGAGCCATCACACAGGACTATGGACTCAACATCACTAACTGCTTAAGGAACACTGAGCCTTCAGTTTGCAAGGCTGCTTCAAGCACAGCATTCTCTCTAGACTAGGTACAGATAGGCTCTGCGAGGGTCACAGGGGTTGGTCTGTGTATTGTTTTTATTGTACTACATGTATCTGTGGAATTGTCATAGACCATGCACTTGGATTCCACAGACATTAGCATTTCTCATGTGCAGCACACTGTATTTAACCCATCCAATCTTGAAGATGTCCTGGGGAAGCAGAATGGAGAAAAATTTTGAAATGAGTCCTCTTCTCATGAAGATGTGGTGTGATTACCATGGAGGAAAAGAGACAACTCCAGTTTTTTTTGTTTGTTGGTTTGAGAGCTAAGACATTAATTTAAAAAAGGGATGTGCTTGTATTATAAGCTGTAAGAGTTCACAACAGAATGAAAAAAATTCCTATCATTTCACCCTACTTAAGCACTCCTAAGGAGTGACGTTGTGAACAACAGGTCTTTGTCTACAGGAGAACAGATTCATCCAAGCTGATGCTGCAGCTCTCAATCCACTGAGCAGGAGGCCTGCATCAGACTCAGCAGCTGCACAGCACCCTGTTACATAAATGTAACTTTATTGATTTCTCCTTTTTTTTCCCACTAGATAAGCATTTCATTGCTGTAGTGAATGTGACTTCTCTCAATAAAACTAGTATTCATTTTTATGACTTCCTGGGTTGCTAATCTCTCAGGATTGAAATGACCTCTTTGTTGTTTCATCCAGAAGTTTCTTCTTGATAGTGCTGGTGACTGTCACAGCACAAAGGTGGATAAAGAGTGTTTTAGTAGTAATGATGTAATACTAATGACTGGGAGAAGTTAATGTTCACAACCACAGTGTGCTTCCAATAGCCCCTCTGTACAGACTAAATTCTGAGAAATTTTGAGAACGGTTGGGCAAGATGGAAGATCTGAGACTGAGATTTGAATTCCTAGGATCTAATTCCAGTGATGTGTGGAGACAAATCTCCCAACCAGAACTTCTTTTTGTATCTATTGAGCTTACCTTCCTATTTCCTAGATTTTTCTGACTTTTAGTAACTGATCCACATGATTACCTGAGTGTCCTTGAATACTGCCTTTTGGTTAGGAAGCCTTAAGGATTAGGGATAATAGGGTTGGTCTTAAAACTAGGGTGAGTTAGCTCTGCCACTCATCCTGCAGATGTTGGAATTCACATTTCTTTACCTAAATTGCCTACTTTTTGAAACAGGTAATAAAAGTACTAAGTTCATAGGATATTTTTGATGATTAAAAGTCAATAACACTATAAAGAAAGCCAAAATCTGGGCAATAATGTTCAAGCAATATATTAGCTGCTATTTTTAACAAGCAAATTTTCTTTTTGTTTTACTATATAAAGAAGAATAGCAAGGTCTCTCTGGATGAAAATTTTATCTTTCAGGAAGTGAGTCAAACAGCACAAACCCAGAAACTAAAATAAGCATTAGAACCAGAACCTCACCATTCAGAAATTCAGTGCATCAGTTATCATTGGATGGAGGATTATTCACTATAAGAATGTCCTTATATGACTGTCAAAGTCAGCCACACACTGCTGTGATGAAGCTCCAAATCAGGCACAGTTTATGGAAGAAGGAATTTATTGAAGTTATAGATGTAGGGGAAGTTCCATAATGGTGAGAGACTGACCCCCTTCAATCAGGTTTAATCAGGAAGAGAAACCCTTCACAAGCAACTCCAAAAGCAAGCAAGTACACTCAAACAGACAAACCAAAGGATGCCCAAAAGATCTTCAGGTCTCCATGCAAATCATGGTCTATCTTCCCAAGGCTTCACTGGCCTATCAGGGACTTTATGCCCTAATCCATATACCACATCTCAGCAGCAGCTCCTGGAACCATATGTATTTCATGAAGCAATGTTCTAAGAACAACACCAGGTATGCAGGCCATAGATATGTTATTAATTCAGAGATGAAATAAATGTGACCTTGAAAAGCAGGTTCCTTACTTTCAGCTATCTCCTTTCAAAAGAGTTTGTACAGTGTATCATTTAGCCCTTCCTGAGTGGAAACACCTCAGCTATATCTCTATTGGTTCAATGTAAAGCAGTTGAGATATCTTCTTTAGGATTGTTAATGTGTGGACAATAGCAGCTTCAGTAACCTAAAGCCAGTCTGTGCTAGCAAGTTAAACTTGCTTGAATTTTCCCACTTTAAATCTTAAATTCTCAGTCCCATATCATTAGCAAAGCACATCAGTCCATTACTTAAATTCAATCTTGATCAAACTCTGAGCATGGACAGTAGAATGCATCCAACCCTTAATCCAGTAACACAATACCAATAAAGTTCTCTGTACCTTTCCTTCCCCTTTGAAAGTTTATAAGCCAAGCCTCCAAATACAATCCTCTCTGCAGTAGCATTTTCAAAATCTCACCAGACTAGACTGAAAAACCTGACTTACCATATTGAAAGGTGCCTTCAGTTGCAAGTACCAAATTCATGTCCGTTCCTCTAGCACACAAGTTCCAAAAGGCCAAAATCCACATGGTCAGATTCATCTCAGCCATATCACTCCACATCTCGATACCAAATTTGTTGTAGTCAGCCACACAATGCTGGGATGAACCTCCAAACCAGGTACAGTTTATGGAGAAAAGGATTTATTGAAGTTACAGATCTAGGGGAAGTTCCGTAATGGTGAAATAGGCTGGCCACAGGTCTAAGCAGAGAGAGAAACCCATCACCAGCAACTCCAAAAGCAGGCAAGTACACTCAAACAGGCAAACCAAAGAAACTCCATCTTGAGATCAGACTATTTTTGAATATGTATAGCTGGAATTCTAGGCCCACCCCAGAAATACCTTAGGGCCTTAGGATCTGGCCAAAATGACACCACTTCAAGCCAGGCAGCTAGAGAAATTTTTAATAAACTCTTGAATCTATTGGGGGACATTCGTTCAAACTACCATAATGACCCTGGGAACAAGTGCCTCCTTGAATTTTGCATCCTAAATTCCCTTAACTTTTTTTTCCAGTAGATTTGAAAGTAGACAAGTATTTTTAAAGAAATATCTATTCAAGAATACTTTCCATTTTTGCTTTCCTTATCTCAATACAAAAAATTCCTACATCTGAATACTAAAGCTGAAATCAAAGTCTTAATGAATGATTCTCTAGTTTCAGCACCTAGGTTGACGTTCATATTCCTGGGAAAGTAGGATTGTTCCCAGGTGGCTCTCCTACCCCACCCCCAGAAAGGAAATGTACAATAAGCCCAGATTGTGCTGTGCCCTTGGTCTTCTCATCCTATCCTTCAGTTCATTTTGATTTTGGCCATCTTCTTGGGCAACTTCTCCACCTCATCTTATATTAAAACAGTTGGTATTATTTCCCTTTACCCTTTTCTTTAAGTTTTGAGAAGATGTGCTTGACTTCTTTCTCAAGTTTGTCCAGAGTTTAGTGTTCAGAGATTTTGTTCTTAGCTATGCTTGTATGAGTTTTAAACTTTATTTCCTTCTTGCTTGGACTTCACACCCTTGAACAGACATGGTGCCATGCACCCTGGCTTTGCACTCAGTGTCCATCCACACTGAGTAAGTATGGTCACAGCATCAAGAATCAACACACTTACCCATAATACTTGAAGCTATAGGTGACTTCCAAAAGGGCTTTCTGAAGTAGAAATTCTCAAGTTCTCACTTAAAAAAAGGCAAAAGATAGCACTCGAAAGAAAAGTATGATTTAAATTCTTATTATATACATATATTGATTCAGTATTTTTGAGGCAATTTATGCTAACTTCTGTGGTCAGATGTATAA
>PVHP010026393.1:0-24689 GCA_004024765.1 Zapus hudsonius | reverse complement strand
GGAGAGGGAGGAGGAGGAGCACTCCCATCAGCCCAGCACCGGAGAGGGAGGAGGAGGAGCACTCCCATCAGCACTGCACTGGGGATGATGGAGGAACACACACCAGACATGAGATGCTATTCTGCACAGCCACAATGCAGAGCACATAGAGGGTTCTGGAGAAATCAAAGCAAGGATCTTGCTTCCCATGTCTGGGTAACATGGCCAAAAAAATGCAGTCCACGTGTCAGAGACACGGACCTCTTTCTTTTGTCGTAGCACTATCCACAAATGTCACCACACGCAGCATCTCAGGGGTCCACAAACGGGACTGAAGAAGAAATAGTGGTCTATATACCAAGATGAATATCATCCACCCACCACAAATAACAGAAGCCTGGCCTGAAGTGCTCAGTGGTGAGCACTTGTCTAGCGTATGTGGGACTCCCGTCCCAGGACTGCAGGGGAAGAGGGAGGAGGGATGCTGTCATCTATGGCAAAATGGCTTGAACTGGAGCATGTCAGGTGAATGCGACCGACACAGGAGACGGGGGTTCATCTGCTTCCTCGTATATAGATGCTAAGAGTGTCTAATGGCCGCTGGAGCCTGGACTGAGACCCTGTGTCCCGCGGTTCAGTGGCCTTAGCAGTGTTCACAGCAGAAAGCGCAGCAGGCCACAGCGTGCCAAAGAGATGGAAATGCTTGCTGACCGTTTGATCAGGCTCGGGGTCTTTTCTGCCTCCTTACCCTTGACGTGGGTATTCCGGAGCCTCCCTGGTCTAACTGGGAAGCATTTATGATTCTGCAGTTCCATCCTTTGTCTTCCCTTGGGATGTCTGATTTATTTCCATGACAAAGAACCGGCTGCCAGGACTTGGGTCGGAAGGAAAGAACCAGCCAGGGCCCTGCTCTGAGCTCCTGGCTGGGCCGATGGGAGGACCCTGTCCTGGCTGTCTTGTGCACACAGGCAGGGTTTCTGCTGTGGGGACAGGTGACATTGCTCAGTCAGTGTTCTTCTGGCCCATCACCCGCTCTCTAACACACACACACACACACACACACCACGAATGTCTCAGCTAAACATAATAGTCATTGGCTGAGTTTGGGACTCTGAGCCTTCCACCCTCAGACTTTGAACTCTTTATTAATTCATCCACCCGAACCCCCAATAGTAGAAAATGTATCCAGAGAAAATGAGGTCTTTGTGCTTTGGCGGGGGAGCCCTGTGTTCATTTCCAAGGGAACCAGGATGCTCCCCCCCCCACCTTGAGAGTCAGAAAGACTCGTGAGAAGCACGAATTTGACACCGTCAATACTGAATGTTGTCTCATCCCTTGGATGTCATGGCTGACTGTTTGACCAAAGCTGGCACACAGTTTTGGAAGCATTGCTTTCCCGTCTCCACGAATAATGAGCACAGCATGGGAGGCACACATGTCTGAGGTCCAAATGGGCCCTCTGGCACAGCAGCTGAAATGACTGGTCTGTCCAGGATGGGGAGAACACAGGACGTCGTCATGTGACCCTCTTGATGGCAGAGTCATTTGCATTAGGGAAGCGGTTGAGCATCCGCTTGGCTGTCTGGGGCTTGGAAGTTCTGGTGCTGTACTGATCACACACAGTAGCCACGATTGTGTACTATACAGCTCGATTTAGGGAAACAATTTGCTTCTCTACCTCAGTGGCCACACTTCAACCACATGATGGCCGCAGGTGGCCAGTGATGACTGCTCCCACCACTATCAAGCAGGGCTGAGAGGGACTCTCCTCCAATGACCATGCCTCTCCCTCCATTTGGCTGCTACTTACATTTTCCCAGAACCTTCTTTCCGGGGTGGATTAATATGCCTAATGTCATATCAAGCATTGGAGCACCACAGTTTCAGACCCCCTAAGGCAACCGGAAGGAAATTTTATGTCAGGCCACTGAGGTATCAGCCGAGACCTTTCCTGACTAGGCATGGAAGCTGGCTACCCTCACCATGTCTAGCCAAGGCCTTCCCCAGCCCAGTGACCAGTCAAGGGCTCTCCTAAGCCAGCTGCAAGTTAAACCAAGAAAATCAAAGGGAGGTGGCTCTGCAGTTAAAGGTGCTTGCTTGCAAAACCTGAGGGCCTGGGTTCAATTTCCCAGTACTCACATAAAGCCAGATACACAAAGGGGTATGTGATGGTTAGGTTTTGTTGTCAACTTGATCTTTTTAATTATCTTGGGTGGGTCTCTAAGGATGTTTACAGGAAGGCAGCCTCTCAGTGGGGCAGGATGTCTTAAGGCCTTGTTTTTCCTTTTGGAAAGTTTTTATTGTAATCCTATATTTTTGGCTAAACATTTCTTTCTGAGTGTTTAAGACCAAGCAGGCAGCCAAAATTTAATCAAGTATATACATTCGGGGGTCCCTAATGGCTCGCCAATGGATATTTTAGGGACCTGGAAGGAGTACTGTGACTTTTCCAGCACTTAGTGTTGTCAGTCAAGATGAGTCAAGGCTGCTTTGACCATGTGGTTTTCCCTGTCTGGGAAGTCTGGAGGACTGTTTTTTTTCTCAGTTGTGACTCTCCTGTCTTTTGTCCCCATGTCCTTCATGATCAGAAAGACAAGTGACTTACAAGAGGGCCAACTGTTCCATCATCCCCAGTGGCCTTGAGACCTGGGAGTAGAGGCCAAAATATTGGCCATATATATATCATATGATTAGTGAAACATATCTAGTTAAAGAATGGCACAATGTTTTAAGTAATTTCATCTAACCGCTAAGTTTAGTTTTTATCGTCGTCAGACACACACCACTGGAATGAGTCTCCAAACCAGGCAAAGTTTATGAGAGGAAATGATTTATTGAAGCTGTAGATCCAGGGGAAGTATCATAACAGTGAAAGAGGCTGGCCCCCTTTCACAGGTCCAAGCAGAGAACCCATCACCACCACCACGCACACAACAGGCAGGAAGAGGAATCTCTTCCTAAGGGAGAGAAATCTCCTTCCCCCTTATATAGCCTTAGGGTGGGGTCTTGCAACGCTATCCCAGAGTTAATGGTTTCCTGAGTCTCTGGAATTTCCTTCTTGCACTGCCCACATAGGAAAGGATGTTTACTTGTAACTCTCCTGAGCTTCTTTACATCCTGCCCCCTGAGAGGCTGCCTTCCTATGAACATCCTCAGAGACCCACCCAAGACGACTGAAAAGGTCAAGCTGACAACAAAACCTAGCCATCACAGTTGCCCTGTGACAGTGTAGGCTATATTGGAACATGGAAGATACACCCTTCAAATATCTAATAGCTATAAAACATAGGCAGCATAATTACTCCTGAAAACACTGTTCCTATCAAAAAAATCTAAACCAACTGATCTAATTTAGAAACTGTCAGGAAAAGCCAGCAAAACAGTATAAATTTTGGTACCTGTGTTTGCAAACATACCAATTACCCAGAAAAGGATGGAAACACAACCAAAGAGCCTGAAATCATTTTCCTCAGATGAAGACCATTATCTAAACTTGAGGTGAGGTACGGAATATATCTTTAGGAGGTAAGTTACTTATAAGCAATAAACTTGAGATACAAGAAATGAGACCGTTAGTTAAACAAGATCTTGATTGAAGGAAGCTATTTGGTTACACACAATAGAGCAGAATCTGGTCACCGTTGAACTAAAATAGCTCGGACAGATCAGTTTTCAAAGAGAAAACACTGTTTGCCAACCAATGTTGTTAGCTTACTGTTGGATAGTAATTAATCTAGTGTACATTAGAAATTTTTATTAACATCAAGCAATTGTATGTGACTTAAATTTAATAAAGCTTAGGCAATCTATTTGAACATATTTTACCTAACAGGAGAATAAATGTCACAATGACTGAAATTAAATCATTTAAACTTACATGTTAAACCTAATGATTACCATTTGATAGAATCAGCATGAACAAATAAAAAACTATCCTTAAAACCATGATTTTAGATGTGAGACCCTTATCTTAGAAAATTAAGCACTTAACAAGTGAACCTTTACCTTAAGATTCAGTTTCCCAAATAGTCAAAACCTCGGTGCTTAGGACAGGGGCTTGGTGGAGTCTGGCAAAGTTTTTCTTGGGACAGTTTTTACAAACATGTCCCCTCTGTCCACAAAGAAAGTAGGCCTTGGAGGTATCTTTTTTGAAGGGGCCCTTCCCTGAGCAACCATCTCTCCTGGTGATGTTTATTTTTTTCTCTTTTCTCTCTCTCTTTCTGCTTGCCTTTTCCCCCTTTCTTTATTTTTTGTCTTCCTAATTATAATAAAGAGAAGTTGCTGCCTGGAGCAACTGTTTTAAGCTCTGGTTTGGTTCAGCTACAAATTTTTGTAACTTCTTACAAATATCAGGTGTCGACTGAGTTAGGAATTTATCCTTAAGATCCTTAAGAAGAATATTCTTGGGCTGGAGAAATGGCTCAGCGGGTAAGGCACTGGCCTCCAGTGCCTAAGGCCCCTGGTTCAATTTCCCAGGACCCACATATACCAGACCCACAAGGTGGTGGCCCTGGTGCGCTCTCTCTCTCTCTCTCTCTCTCTCTCTCTCTCTCTGTCTCTATCTCTCTGATTGAAAATGAATAAATAAAATATTAAAAAAAGAAGAATATTCTCCTTCATATTATAAATTATGTTAGTATGTTTGTCTAATTGCCTCCCTGAGCCTCTTAAGAAAGACAATGGGCAGTTCCTGTTCTGCCTGTTTATATTATATGTAAAACTGGCCTGTGTTGGCTATTTTTATTTTGGCCAAGCCTTTTGACAAGACGATTAAAGCGTAGTGGATCCAAATGGGCCCAGTGGAGATTTTGGGGCTGTGTTGGAAGCCGATTGTCCCATCTTAAACAAAATGGAGGGGAGAGAATAGAAGAGTCTAGAGTCAGGCTATGCCTAATCCTGTCTCTTTTAGCTGCAGGGGACATCCCTCCAGAACCAGATTTGGGAGAAGAAATTAGGGTGTGTCCCCTTCCTACAGGATCCTTAACCCAAATTTCCTGGTATTCTCCCCAATCAAAGGTCTATCTGCCTCCTGGAGCAAGGACGGTCCAACATAGGACATCTGTGCTCACCCTAGGTAGCCAGCTTCCCTCCCTCCCCCCGCCCCCACGGGTCTCACGTCACAGCATTCGGAAGTGACAGAGGCTATGGTTAGGCTTACTTAAGTGCAGAGATTTTTGCGCTTACTCTCATTTTAACAGCCTAACTGCTCATCTGGGGGAGGGGCTCATCCTGGGCCTCATTTCCTTTCTCCCCTTGTGGGAGTCTGGTATGGAGGTCCCCCTTGGTCTGTGAATGCTTCAGAGTGGTCTGGGGACTACAGGGTTGTTGGTGCTCGAAAGGAAATCTCTGGTTTTATAACCTAAAGGATAGGGTTTAGAGGTCCATGTGGTCTATTACACCCAGCAAAGTCCTGTCTGTTTAAAATACCAGGCACTGGGGTTAGGGATGCAGGTCGTCACAGCCAGCCAAATCTTCCCAGTGATTTCTATATGTATTAATTTTTCTCTAAAAGAAAATTGAAACCATTTATCCTATTTTCTCACCATCGTCTTCACTTACTCAAAACGTTCTATCATCTGTCCAATAGCACCTTCTACCAACAACACCTCCTGTCATCCTTCATGAAAAGACCCACGGAAATAATTCCTTCTCACTAATCACAACACAGCATCCAGCACTGGCAGTTTCCTTTTATCGATATAATAACAATCTATATAAAGATTAAATATAATTACTAAAACATTAATTGAAGAGGGAAGTAACCGTAAAAGGGAGAAAAGAGAAAAAAATGAAGAAATAACAGATGTTTTAAGAACTTAATCATCTGATTTCCTTAAGAGCAGCTCTGTGGTAATACTTATTTTATTTTATATACTTATTTTATCCTGATATACACCCGAGGCAAATCTGATAGGTGTCTCACTTAAGGAGTTTGTAAACTGATCAAACTATATTGACTCAGTTTACCCATTTAATCTTTTCTGAATGTTTAGAAATTACATCTGACAGAGGTGATGATAGGTGATCCGAACAGAGCAGCTACAGAAAGAACCAAAGTTCTAGGCGTTTGTTACTTCCTTTCCTTTGTTAGAGACAACTGGTCATTTTGTTCCCGGACAAGGTCTAGAGGAACATGGCTCACACTTGCTTGGGGTCTGAAGCGAAGGGGACGCCAACCCTTTTTCCCAGCACGCCGTGAGTGTAAACAGCATAGAACAGTTTACCATTATAAGTGAGAACAAGAGATGGCAGAGCAGAGAGCGATGCATCCTGGTATTTCCTGTTTTGAAATTGCCTATCTGTTTTTACCTAGGAAATTTATTTTCTCTATTTGTAATACACAAGGTGACAGGGTCTCGCCTGTGTCTAACCTGGTTAGACTCCTCCCCAAAGGATATAAATCACATCTGTGCTCATGACCCTATGATATAGAACAAGATATTACCTGTACCTAATTTAAGCTGAATTTAAATTAAGTGTGTGTCCCTATATCGAAGACTTAATCAACCATCCTATCATTGGAAATCTATAGAGAAACATTCCTAACAGAAATGTTTTTAGCAGGAATACTTAGTTTGAAAGTTCCCTTTGGTTATTTATGTCATTAACAATGCTCTATAAAGCTAAGACAACCAGGCTTTATTTACATAAATATATGTATATATAATATTGATTTATATATATAATATATATAACCCATTGATTTGAGACATCACCTGTTGAGAAATTCCATGAAGTCCATTTTTAAAAGGTATAGGCTTATGAGTAAAGGTAAAACATAACTGTCCTGGAGATAATCTTTACCAATATATTTAACACATCTGGAAATGATTTTATTAAAAATGGCTAAAGCAAATTTTTATTGTACTTTTGAAAGAAAAATCAAGAGAAATATACACAGAGGCTATGTCCCAACATAGATTTTTAACCATTAAGTTATTAACTAGATCAGAAAATATCAAATTAAAATCCTGTACTTATTTTTGCCAAGGAATGTAAAAGTCACGTGATTTTTAATTTTTTTTCCAGTGGCCACCAGTCACTGGTAAGGGGCCTGGGGTCTGGGGACCTTTAGCTGCGCAGTGAGCACATGAGCACACGGTGGCCCTCGGTGGACTGGTGGTGCCTGGGGGGGGGGGGCACCGGCCTTTCCCTTCACTGTGGCGTGGCAGCTCACACACGTGCTAGACCCCGTCCATGCTGCCATCAACTGCCACCAGAACAAAGACAAAGGTGGTGAGGAGGGAGTCAGCAGCCACAGGCCAAGCAGCTGTCTTGTTGGCCAGTCACTCCCGGTTCCCACACCTCCGTGCTGCCATGAGCACCCTCCTCTTAGACTGGCATGGCTGGTTCAATATTTAAGAAAAGAGGAAAGTCCTGCGAGAAAGAGAGTCGTAAAAACTACCCTCGGAGTTCTCTGGTCAATAAAGCCCCAATAAAACTTCCTGGAGGTTAGAATGGCCTAGAGGAATAATCAAGAAACCATGGCTCTTAAGAGCTGCTCTTGTGCATTGGGGTGTCGCCTTTGCAGCCAGCCGTGGGGTTCAAGTTTTAGCTTGTCTCTGTGCGTCAGAGGCTGTGAGCTGGGACCCGGTTCGGCGGTTCCGCCTTCTCCAGTGTATTCCATTCCCATTTTAATTCTTTTCCAGCAGCTATTCGAGTTGACCACTTCTGTATAAAGCACTTAAGTTGGTTATTAAAACTGTTCAATTAGGATGTGAGCAAAGAATTGACCTTCCAGTACAGAAAGGTTGCATGATGGACACTATCTTTAAAAGTCCACATGGCCTGCCAAGGCTCTTGGGTGCCCACCAGAATGAGATGGTAAGACCCTATTGCTGAAGACCACACTTGGTCACTGAGGAATCAAGCTGCAGCTGAGCTGGAAACCTCCTCCCTGTTAACCAGCTGACAGAAAGCTGGAAAAATCTGTCTGCTTGCAGCCCTAAGGGAGAGAGAAGTCATCAACGGTGGTGAACAGCAGTGGGCCTTGTGAGCCTTAAGACTGGCCCGCCAGGCCAAATGTGCCAACTGGGGCAATAGTGACTCGTCTATTGTGGAGGAAACCAACTTCTCTCTAATTGGACTGAGGCTGCTCCACGGGAGGGAAAGGATGCCTGGTACTGAAGACCTAGTATAAACCCTATAGTGGGGGAGGTCATGAGCCCTAGGGGAGTAACACCTGCCATGGTCTGGCTAAACTCCCATTCAAACACTTTTTTAATGAACATAACCCACATGATAATGCTACTCTCACTCTTGTCTAGAGAAGCTTCTCTTTTCAGATGGCGGTGATCACTGGGATGACACCAAAGACACCACAGTCCTGAGAAGAAATGACAGTGGAGTGTTCAGCGCTGGGACATCTCTATCACACTTCCAGAGGCTCAGGAGGGGAAGAGGGATAAGAGGCAAGAAGTGACCCACCACCATGTGGCCTGATGGACTCAAAAGATAAAAGATAAAAGCTTTTCCTTAAAGAGAGTAACAGAATCATATCCATGATAAAAATGTCTCCACCCACCCACCACCTCCCTTTCTGCCATTTAGATTCAGATTGGCCTGCTTGGGGGAGGGCACTCACCTGTGCTGAGGTTCTAGCCAATGGTTGTGGGTTTAGAGCAGGAGACCAGACCATGCGTGAGCGAGCTGCGTGCTTGGCTGGGATGGGCTGAGGTCAGCCTGGCAAAGTTGAGACCTAAGGTGTCCCTGACCTGCCTGTGCCCAAACTGGCTCTCCTATAACTCAGCGACACACGCCTGTAATCCCAGTGTTGAGATAGAAACACTCAGGACTCAGTGGCTCAGGACCCCAAAGCTTTCTCATAGCTGAATGTGGGAATTGTCCTTGGGCCTGTAGGTCATTAAAGTCTACGACAGCTCAGAAATATCAGAAGGGTCTGGCCCTTCCCTATCTCTGCTCTTCAGGTGTCCTTCCACTCCCTTCTGAGAAGGCCCTTCCTAGAGAATTAAGGTCTCTGGAAAGATTTCCCTTTTCCAGAAATCTTGACCTGAGTCTTCTTAAACCCCCTCTTTGCTCTCTGGACAAGAGCCCTGCCTTGCTTCTTCTCTCACGGGGGCTCAGGCTCCCCTTCTCTCAGAGCTCTTCCTCTTCGAGCTCTACTATAACAAAATTGAGGCAGTTGGGGCGACTTTGAGCCTTCGCACTCTGCTAGAGATAGAGAATGATCTGACTTCTCAGCTCTTCCCTAACCTAGGAGGGGAAGTCTCCCTTACCTCCCAATTGAAATTTAACCCTGACATTGAGGTGGGTCGGCTTCAGACCCCAGAACTTGGCATCATGGAGCAACCAGCTGTCTCTCTGACTCATCTGAGCCAGAAAGTAGAAATACATTTACCAGAGGAGGGCGCGGTCTCTTCTCTTGACCTGCCCAGCTCAGCTTCCTGAACCCCCAGGTTCTGGTAAGCACTGAGGCAAGGGAAGACCCCCTTTACTCACGCATGGACTCTCTACCCCCTCCTGCCCTTCACAAGGCAGGAGCTCTTTGTACTTTCTGCTCTACCCTCTCCTGACTTCTGAACATGTATCCTCCAGGCCCGCCACATGGGTTCTCAGACCATGTGGGTGCTCCTATTGTGGGTGCTTCCTTAGTCCACAGATCCTCCCTTTGTTGGGTCCCAGCCTAACTGAGCAACCTTAAGCTACGTTTTAGAATATGGAGTAGCTGATAAGCTTTGTTCCTGCTTGCTGAGTTTCGCTTTACTGGTGATGTAGCCAACTACCCTGCTGATTGGCTGTAAAACAATGCACCCTAAGGAGGCGGACTTTGCTCTGCTGTACTCTGCTGATTGGCTCCCGCCAAAAAGTTTAAATCCTATTGCTTGAGAGAAATAGGCTGAACAATGCAGTCTCGGGTTATAAAAGGGCTTTGGGTGCTCAAATAAAATGAGATTTGCCTGACATTTCTTCCGGTTGCGAGTGTCTGTCCGATCATCGCCTCACCTCTCCCCAATCAAGCCCTTTCTCCTGCTGGCCGTTGAGACTTGGGCAAAAGCAGGAGGCCAGGGGTCCACAACCCCCAACATCCTTTCCCTCTCCTGATATTTAAATAAATATAATGATTTAATAATGAACTTCAGTCTTGTTTTATTTAATTCTTTAAGTAAAACAGACAAGAACTCAGGGTTCAGAGTTCGAGAATTCTTTCCTGAGCCCCAATACTCCAGATCAACATCTTTCAAACCTTATTCTCTGATCTGTGGGTTTCATTCACTGAATTCATAAGACAAGAATCCAGAGACATTATGGGTGCATTGACGTGTTTTGGTGCATTGACAAGGAACCCCAAGATTTCTGTTATCACACTTGGGAGGTAGGCACAGGAGGGTCCCTGTGAGGCAAATGGATGAACTCTAGGTTTAGTCAGAAACCCCACCTAAGGGCTGGAGAGATGGCTTAGGGGTTAAGGCATTTGCCTATAAAGCAAAAGGACCTGAATTTGATTCCCCAGGACCCACATAAAGCCAGATACACAAGGTGGCTCATGTGTCAGCTGGAGGCCCTGGTGCACCCATTCTCTCTCTTTATCTGCCTCTTTCTCTCACACACTCTCTCGAATGTACATGAAACCCCACCTCAAAATAAGGTGGACATTGATTGAGGGGGACACCCAATGTCACCCTCTGGCTTCTAGGCACCTGCACACATGTGCATGTATCCACATGGATATATGTACACCCCACCCCCCCCACACACACAAAGAGCAAGCTTGAGCTACGTTGGCATATTGCTGCGGCTTATCTAGCTCCTATCCCTGGGAGAGCAGTGCTCTTGCCTTTCTCAGAGGAACTAGAGAAAATGCCCAGCCTTGGTCCTGACACTGAGCTGCTCTTTCTTGCAGAGGCTGGGTAGAAGAGGGCACAGTGGGCGTCTCACCCCCATCGGGCTCTGGAAGCTTCCCAGCAAACCTCCAAAGGAGGCTGCCGGTGGGCCTGGTTACTATCACTGCCACTGGAAGACAAGAAAGGGAAAGTGATGGGGGGTGGCCTTCAGAGGTCCCTGAGACAAGCTGTCATCAACACCCCTGCAGCTTTTGAATTGCAGCGGGTTCAGCACTGGCTGTCTTTTGGAAAGTGCCCTTCAGATGTCACTGGGTGAGGACAACACGGACGCCACCCAAGGAGGCCATGTCAGGAATAAGGGACTCTTGTTGAAACCCACAAACAGCACGATGTCAGGGTGCCCAAGAATAATTAGCCATTTCAGGAGATGGAGTTGTTTTCCTTTCTGGCTGCAGAGCTAATTGTCAGGCTGAAAGGCGGCTTGTTTTGCTTGGAATGTTTGCATTTCTTGGGGATGGGGACCGGGTCGCTTAGACCTTGCACATTCAGTCGCTCACACCCTGAGAGGATAAAGACTTTATTCACAGCTCCACTTCTCCCCTCGGCTTATAAAAAGAGTATTTTTAAATAATAAAATTAAAAAGACACGCCAGGCATGGTGTCCCAACACTCAGGAGGCTGAGCTAAGAGAATGCCTGTGAATTCAAGGCCAGGCTGGGCTACAGTGAGACCCTATCTGGAAAAAAAGCAAATAAAAATGACACATGTGCACTGAGGAGATGCCTCAGTGGCTAAAAACACTAGTTCTGCAAGCCTGCCAACAGGAGCTTGGATCCCCAGAACTCACCAAAAGCTGGACACAAAGTGCTGTGAACATCTGTAATCCAGATGTGCCTATGCCAAGAAAAAATGGAGGAAAGAGAAGCCTGAAGCTCACAGGCCAGCTAGTCTGGTTCCCATTGACAAAACAGTAAGACAGGCAGGGTGAAGGAGAGAAGCCACACCCTGACATTGTTCTCTGTCCTCTGCTGGTGTGCTGTGGCATTCATGCCCCCCTACATACACAATAATAATAATAATAATAATAATAACAACAACAACAACAACAACAACAGACACATAGAACAGAAAAGCCAAGCCAGGTATATTGAAAGTCACTCAGCCACTTCTTAGAATTAATAATTTTTGTGATAAGCATCTGATTCCCCTCGAGCTTCCTGGTAGCCAGGCCAAAAAGGGAACCCTCCACAGGAACCCTCCTCTCACTATAGCATGAAGGACACACTAATTCCTGAGTCTGTCTCTGATTCCTAGTTCTAAAATAAATTTCCTATATTGGACTTTATAAGGAATATCATGTCACAGTGGTCTTAATGGCCATATGATGACCAAGGTATACAGAATTCCCATGATGGTTTCTTAAAATAACAGATTAGAGCGAGTCCAGTGAAGGTAACTCTTCGAGGAGCCTATCTGAGGTGTCTCGAGTGTGAAGACTGTCCATAGCCTCATTTAATCTGAAGAAAGCCTTTGCTAAAACGTGATATTGAGACCCAAGTCCACTAGCCCACTTTGGCTTGCTCGAGTAATGGGAATACGAAGGTGCGCAGAACTGTTTGACCCGTTGGCTGAGGGTGGGTCCTCCGTGATCAGATCCATCTGGGCCTTTCTAAGATTCTTGCATCAGAGCCTTTGCACAGAGCTCTTTTCTGGAGTTTTTCCATGAGTGACTCCTGTTCATTCCTTAACCTGTACCCAAATGTCCCTGCCCTTGACTTCTCTGACCACCTAACTCGTGTGCTGTCACCCTCGGGTTACATTTTGCCTTCATGTCATTCTGCAAACATTTGTTTATTTTCTGTCTCCCCTCTCCAAGAGAACAAGGAACATATTTGTCTATTCATTCCTGAACCCCTAGTCCCTTAAATACTGCCAAACTGTTAAAACATAACTTGATCTATCAAATAAAATATGAATGAGATATTTGGTGGTGGGTAAGTGCTGGGCATATGAGCACCGGCTGGGACCTTCGTGCAGTGTGCACAGGGTAGAAGTGCCCTCACTGCTCTGGGGCTGTCTCCATGCACCGGTGTGTGCTCCTGCTATGGCCGAGTGCACTGATGCTGCAGTGAAAGGGTTTGGGGGAGGCAGAACCGGGAAGTCCACCTGCAGGTTGTGAGGTTACCCCCTAGCAGGACTCAGCCCCCCTCTCATCTTCATTCCTGCTTCTCTGTGACTCCTCAAGTGTCCTCACTTGACCATTTTTTGTTGGTCTGTTCTACCAAAAATTCCTACCAAATTTTAAGCAGCCCACTCTAGCCTTGAACTCACTATGTAGCTAAGAATGGCCTTGAACTTCTGATCCTCCTGCCTCCACCACCCAAGTGCTGGGTTACAGGCACAAATCACTTCTCCAGGTTTATGTAAAGCTGGTGATTAAACCCAAGGCTTCGTGCATGTTAGGCAAGCTTTCCCAACAGAGCCACATCCCCAACCCTGTAAAAGGCTTTTACAATTAGACAACTCGCAGAGACACACAGAGCCTTTCCAGGCCCCACGCTGCCTATGTCTTGGTTGGAGTGGCGTCTTTCTGCCTCCCTTACAGATTTGCTGCTAGAAACCCAATTTGGGTCCCCCACCCCACCCCCAACTGACAGGCTACTCAGGATTGCAAGAGGCGTGCACCCCTGCTGTGCCTCAGCTGTTCCCACTTCAGAGGATGACAGGCTGTCTGGCTGCCTTATGTGATCAGCTCACCTGCCCTGCCAGGCCACTTCTCAGTCTCAGGAATGACATCCTAGCAGGAAGCCACAGGTTTCTTCCCTCCATCCCCTCTCCCCCAGCTCCAAAGTCAAGGACAAAGTCGTTTTAGACTGAAAGACCCTTTGGCAGCTTCTGGGAGTCTGCTGGGGCTTGTAACTTACCTCAGGGTTACACTGGAAGGTATTCGCGGTCCATAAAAGTGACAGGAGGCGTCTTATTTCCTGTGTTATTCTTGGACTGGATTCCATTTTGGAGACACTGGAGCTCCAGGTACTGAGGCCTGTGTTTGCCTGTCTTCCTTCTGCTCATGTAGGGGTGCAGAGCAGGGAGCACAGCTCGTGCCCTGAGCCCAGTGGAAGCTGCACGTCTGCCTGGGCTGGAGCTACAGGTGAGGGGGCGGGGATGGCATCTCAGCACAGGATGGCATGTGCAAAGGCCCTGTGGCAGGAGCCAGAAAGAAAGAAGGCCATGATGGTGGGCACATAGAATAACGGGGTCATGTAGGCTGGCCTGTGGGTGCAGCAGCCTCACTGGGGTTTTGTTTTAACCTAAATCCAACTGAATCCATGAAAGACAGCAGAATGCTGGAACCAGGCTGGAGGGGTGGCTTGGTGGAAGGTGCTTTGGGAAGATTCCTATCTGTGTTTCTTCCAAGCTTCTCTGGGCAAGTGACAAGTCAGACCCAAGCTGCATGAGGGGCACATCACAATGCAAAGTGTTGTCTACTAGAAAAAAGGCGCAGAGCTGGGGAGATGGCGCCATGGATAAAGAAAGAACTTCTTGAACAAGCATGAGGACCTGAGTTTGGAACCCCTGAACCCACATAAAATGCTGGGCATATAGCACATGTTTGTAATCCCAGCATTGAGAGGTAGAGGCAAGTGGATCCCTGAAGTCCCCTAGTTGGTAAATTCCAGGCCAATGAAAAACCCTCAAAAAAATCCATGATATTCCTGAGGAATGACCCCAGATTGTCCTCTGGTCTCCACATGTACACATACAAACACACATATGTATGGTCTGTAAGGAGGCCCTGGAGAGGGTGGGATGAAGCCTGGCCCTAAAACATTTGGCTCTGGCTTCTAACTCCCAGTAATCGGTTACTACCCATGTTGAGCTATTGATCAGAGAGACCTACAAGGTCCTCAAAACAAGACAGGCTTCTGTCAAAGCACTTGAAGACACCACAGGCTGCCGACACACAACATCAAGAGACCTGACTGGAATCTGGAAGGAAGCCAGTTCCCAGATGGTTAGCCCTATATGCTGGAAAGCACCAGAGCCACCAGAGGAAATAGTCCAGCACTGGTGTGAGAAGGCAAGGGACGCTGCTATACAACAGCAACCAGCATGAGAAGTGTATGTGCGCACCTGTGCAATAGTGGCACTCAACCTGGGTGGATAACCAAGGGCTCTCTGATTGGCTAAGAAATCCGCTCAGAGGCAAGGAGCCCATAGCTAGAACTGGGGTCCAAGCCAAACTCCTATGGACACCAAGAATCTGGACTCCAAGGAGAAGCCTCCACTAACCACGGGCCTAAAGAGAGACTACACACATTAAAATCTTGCCAGATTCACAATGCTTATCCCATCTGACCTGGGCTGATCTCACTCTCTCTCCGCTGGAGAATCTGCTTTCATCTTTCAGAAGGCAGCGAGAACTGTGGACAGTGTGATTCTACCAACAAGACCAGAAATGATAGCTGACTCCCTGGCAGGAGATGACCCACCCCTCACACATCAGCTAGGGCCCAGGTGAACCACAGAGGAAGTGGCGAGATGAGCAGGAGTGCTGCTTCCACAGCGAGCCCAGCTCAGGGTGAAGAAGACAGACCCCGAGGATACTCAAAAGGTTCCAGTGCAGAAATCTAGAAGCTGCCAAGAGCTCAACACTAAAGTGGACTTAAAACACACCCTCTATGGCTCAGGGAGCTTTGTGAAGAGGAGGGGATGATCGAAAGAGCCTGGAATGGTGGGGGAATGTCTATAGGCATTGCCCCCCTCCCCAGTGACTGACTGCTGCTGGCACAACACATAGCCCTCGATCCCCATGGAGCATTCCAGCAATCACCCTGACGATGGCCACAGTGGACTGGGGGCAGGGAGGAGGGAATCGGAAGTCCAACACACGGTTTGTGCATACAAAGTTTCTACTTACTAATCATAATTAAAAAGAAATGCAAGCCAAAACATGAGTCCCAGATGTAATTTAGAATTTATTGTAATCACATTCTTTAAAATTAATGTTTGGGTTTATTTAGCCTAACCTATCACACATAATTTCATTTCAATGTTGTCAATGTGGAACTACTTATTAATGAGCCGTGTCGCATGCTTTGTGACATTCCTGGCTCATGTCCATCTGGAGTAGGCCTAAGACCCCTGAAGCTCAATTTGGCCGAGTTGGAGAACCTCAGACATGGTGCCTCATCAGCCCAGTGGGAGTGGCATAGAAGCAGCCCCCAAGGTCAAGATCCCAACTGGTGACTGGGCGCAAGTCCAAGCCTGTGTTTCCAATCTCTGCAGGGCCCCCCACCTGCCCTTGGCCGAGGGAAGGGGTGTGGAAGTTTGTATGTCCCCCATGGACTCAGGTGTTTATTATGCTTGTAACTTGGGTCTGCAGCCACCTGGCTGGAGGAGGTGCCACTGGGGTGGATCCAGTGGAGAGAGCAGTGTGAGCTCGGAGGGTCCTGCTTGTTGCAGGCTTGCGCTTGTTGCTCTGGGTTTCCATGGACTGTGTGGTTGTTTCTCTCTGCTGGGACTCATGGAAGCAGCTGCTTCCACCACCGACAGAACTTCCCCTTGGATCTGAAAAGACTTGACATAAACTCCTTCCTCCCTTAAACTGTGCCTGGTTTGGAGGTTCATGCCAGCCACGTGGAACTGTCTACAACAGAAGGTGTGGTCTGCGTGGCACATGCACAAAGACGTTCCTCTTCTACCTGGAGGATGACTGCAGCCGCAAAGGCAGGAGGAGGAGGAGGGTGGCAGCCCGGCGTGACAGGAGCAGCTGTGCCCGGCTGTCCGCTTGCCCCTGACCTATCTTCTGCCTATGTCCCTGCACCCCCGGGGATCCCCAGACAGACCTCCTGAAGACACTGTCTCCAGTCCCCTCAGGACCTGCTTCTGGGAGAAGCCAAACAAAGCGATGCCTGCGTGAGAGCCATTGTGGGCAGAAGGCTTGGGTCCTAGCCTGTCATGTCTGCAGCAGGCGGTTTATAAAGAGCAGAGGCTCTTTCATTCATGGCTCTGGAGACTGGGACGTTCATGAGAATAGCACTTCATCTTCTTGGCTTCTGCTGAGGGCTTTCTTGAGGCATCAAAACCTGGCAGAGGGATTCGCTGGGCCAGAGTGGAGCCCCGTGGAGAAGTCCCATGCTGCGCTGATCCGCTCACTGCCCAACACATTAACATATGAGTCAGTTCTGAGCACAGGAAATGTGGGGAACATGCTCAAACCTTAGCCATTTTAGACTACACCAAATGTCACAGGCTGGGAGTGGTGACATGTGTCTGCAGTCCCAGCTACTCTGGAGGCTAAATCATAGGATTGACTGAGCCCAGGAGTTTGACACCTGGGTCAACCTGATGAGGCCAAGAAAGAAAGAGAGAGGTGGGGGAGGGAGAGAGGGAAGGAAAGGAAAGGAAAGGAAAGAAAGAAGGAAGGAAGAAAGAAGAAAGAAGAGAGGGAGGGAGGGAGGGAGGAAGGAAGGAAGGAAAGAAAAGAAGAAGGAATGAAGGAAAGAAAAAATGGAAGGAAGGAAGAAAGGAAGAAAAGAGAGAGACAGGGAGGCAGGGAGGGGACGGGAAGGAAGAAAAGAAGGGAGGAAGGGAGGAAGGGAAATTGCTTTGCTTGTGAAATGTCCAAACAAATAGTAACCAGGTAAAGCCCTCAACAGGTGACAAACACCACCTGTTGGGTAGCAATCCCTGCCGACGTGAGGGTAGGGTGAGTGGGGTGAGTTTGCTGGTTGTATGCTATACTCCATCCACAGGAGTCTGTGCTTTCTTTCCTAAACAGTGGGTGGCAGGGGTGGGTGCACATTACAGTTTCCAAGCATCTGAGCTGCTCTTCACCTTAGGCAGGGGCTCACCCAGCAGATGTGTGTGGCTGTCCCGCAAGGGGGGAGTGGGGACAGCTGAGGAAGAGCTGACAGTGGGACACGGTCCCAGGCTGGGCAGCTGAGCCCTGTCACAACTGAAACCCTGTGTCAGGGCAGAGATGCGTCTAAGCAGACCCCACTGGTTCTGAGCTGGCCGGAAGCTGCCTGCAAAAAGTTGCAGGTTTCATACATGGGTAACAAGCGCAGGGGACCCTCTGGCTAAGTTAGTGCTGCAAGTTGGTTTCTTTTCATATGTCAGGGGGTGGAATGTGGCCCCTGTGGCCCACACATCATTTGTTTTGATTTGGAGTCCAGCCCAGCCTGGAGGCTGCTGGCCCAATCCCACTGGGTGTTCAGATGGACCTCAGGCCACAGAACCATATCTGTTCATCATGCCCTTTCTGTCTCAAGAGACTCTCGGGGTGCCTGGGGGCAGGCCTTGGCCTGGGTCTCCCTGACTTTTCTCAGACTGTTCTGTTCTGAGGCACACGCTCCCAGTGGGGCTGTGGGGTCAGTCCTCCATGGGGACTGTGAGCACTCCGGTTCTCTACTTTCTTCCAGCCACATCTGGTTCTGTAACTTCTTTTTGGATCTTTCTGCATGTCTGATGTGCGTTAGTGTGGGTGCACATTGCCATGGCACACTGGACCCTCACCTTCCACCTTGTTTGAGGCAGGGTCTCCTGCTCACCATTCCCTATGCCAAGTCTGCTGGCCCATAGGCTTCTGGGAAGGTTCTCCTGTCTCAGCTTCAACTCTGGCTGTAGGAGTGCTCGGATTATAGTTGTGCACTGTTACATTGGGTTTTATGTGGGTTCTGAGGTCCCCAAACTTGCACACAAGCATTTGACCCACTGAGCCATTTCTCCAGCCCTCTGCAACTTGTCTTTCCAGCTTTCTCAGGCTCTACTCAAGGGCGCCATGGGTGAAACCAGGTGATGGCTTTAGCCAGAGCTTGAGGACTTAAATACACCTGTTACAGTCAAACCACACCCTAACCCCAGCCCCTGGTCACCTCTCACACACATGAGATAGTATCCTGTGAACACACATCTATTCATCCCAAACAAGACACCAATGATAGTCCAAAGTAATGATTCCACCCAAGTCTGGCTGGGGAGCCATGAGTTTATTGGGGTTGCTTATAGGAGCAGGTAACTCAATGACAGATGTACCATTAGAAAGACCACCCCACAAAAGCTGGGTCCCCGGAGTTCCCTGCAGGCCTTGCTTGGCCTGCTGGAAGATCTTCTCTCCCCAGCAAGTTACTGTTTATAGAACCCTGAGGAGCAGCTTGTGGCCCCTTCTGAATCTGGTAACTGTCATCAGCCTCCTTAGTCCTGTATGCTTCCTTCCTGAGCTTGTGAGCCTCTTGCCTCCTTCCAGGGAATTTCATTTAGGAGGAAATAGCTACACAGCACTCCCCAGTCTAAATGGAAAATTCATTTTATTTCAAACACACCCTCTATACCAGCCTGAAGGCCAATTCTATTTATTTGTTTGCCTGTTTGATTTATGGAATAGGATCTCACACTTTAGCTCAGGGCTGGCCTCAAACTAAGCAATTCTCTTGCCTTACTCTGCCAAATGTTGGGATTACAGCATAAGCCACCACCACCCCCAGCCTAAAGGCCATTTATACTATATTTGATTGGGACCTGTGGTGGTTTGATTCAGGTGTCCCCATAAACTTATGTGTTCGGAATGCTAGGTACCCAGCTGATGGACATTTGGGAATTGGAGCCTCCTGGAGGTGTGTTGTTGGGGTCAAGCTTAAGAGTGTTCTAGCCAGCTTCCCCTTGATAGGTTTGGCACACTCTTCTGTTGCCATTATCCACCTAATGTTGGCTAGGAGGTGATGTCCAGCCTCTGCTCATGCCATCATTTCCCCCTCAAGTCTGTGAGCCAAAATAAACCCTTTCTTCCTACAATCTGCTCTTGGTCAGTTTCTTTCTGCCAGCAATGAAAAGATTGGCTGCAACAGTAAATTGGTACCAAGAAGTGGGGTTGCTACTCTTTGAAACCTAATTTTTTTTTTTTTGGCCTTTTGGAACTTATTTGCAGGAGGAATATGGAAGGATTTGAACTTTGGCCTAAGAGATGCCTTGCTGTGATGTAAGTACAGCTTCATGGACCATTCTGGTCAGAGTTGAAAGACCTGAATTAGTAAGGCTGAATTAGTAAGGCTGTGAAGTTTGGCTTACAAGAACTTTGTCAGAACTGGTCTAGAAGCAGTTTGCATGAGAGGCTTGCTGTGTTCTGCCTGCCTGTGTCCTGAGTGCAGGGTTGCTTGGCATGGAAATGGACTGGTGTGAGCAGATGGAAATGGCACAGAGAGAAAGGAGATCTCTGGGATGAAATTGCTATCTATTCAGCTGCAACTGTTTGAGAGATGACAACCATTGAGATTGGGCCAGGTGATCTGCGGGAAGAACGTGGACTCATTTAAAAGTAAGAAGCCTGAATGTTAAAGGAATTTTCCTGCTGGTCAAAGTTGGCTTTATTCTCCCCCTCCCCCAGATTAACAAATTGGTGGCCCACCTGGTACTATGGACTATAACAAATGCAGGAGAGTGGGTCATTGGAATTGCAACGCAGTTTACTTTTTTTGGAAATGGTCATGGGCAGTGTGAAGCAGGCTTGTTGGATTATGTGCCTGGAGGCCTGATGGAACCATGAGGTTGCAGTGGAGACTCAGTGAAGATGCCAGGACTATGCCAAGGAGAGCTGCTGGCACTTGATGGAGTATACCTTGGGGTATGAGCAGCCAAGCTGGAAGGGCAGAATTAAAACTCCAGAAACTCATCACTGGTTAGAAAGATCAAACTTAGAGACTTAGACCAGGTGTGGTAGCACATGCTTTAATCCCAGCACTTGGGAGGCAGAGATAGGAGGATTGCCATGAGTTTGAGACCACCCTGAGACTACATAGTGAATTCCAGGTCAGCCTGGGGTAGAGTGAGCCCTTGCCAAAAAAAAAAAAAAAAAAAAAAAAAAAAACCAAGAAAAATAACTTGGAGACTTCTCACTGGTTAGAGTTGTCAGACTTGGAGTTACAGGAGGTGATGCTTGTCTTGCTTGTTTAAATCTTGTATTGATTCAATCTTTCTTTGATATGCCCAGTGCCATCTTTTGCAGTGTGAATAGTCTGTGCCATTAGGTTTTTTGTTATTATGGCTCAGTTAATAGACCTTGGACTATGGGGATGTTTGACCACCATTGATAAAAACTATGGGGCTTGTAAAGTTGGATTAAATGTATTGCATTTTTACATCATGTATAGTTATCATTTTATGGGGGTCAGGATGGTGATGGTTTAATTCAGGTGTCCCCCATAAACTTATCTGTTCTGAATGCTAGGTACCCAGCTAGTGGCAATTTGGGAATTGGAGCCTCCTGGAGGTAGTGTACTGTTGGGGGTGGACTTATGGGGGCTATAATCAGCTTCCCCTTGCCTTGCTTGGCAATTCTGTTGCTGTTGGCCATCTGATGTTGGCCAGGAGGTGATGTTCAGCCTCTGCTCATGCCATCATTTTCCCTGCCATCATGGAGCTTTCCCTCGAGTCTGTAAGCCAAAATAAACCCTTTCCTCCACAAGCTGTTTTGGTCGGGTTCTTTCTGCCAGCAACAAGATATTAGCTACAACAGGACCCAACACAAGAAATCAGGTATAGAATTTTCCATTTTTGGTGTAGGCCCAGGACTTCAATGACGTAAAACTTTCAGACTTTGGAGCATTTGAGCTGCTTAGCCTGTCATCCCCTGTCCCTCTGGCATTCAAGTTTAGGGGCTCCACATAACATCCAGATTTTCCAGCTCCAAGTGAGTCACTGGCCCCACACCTGCCTGTGCTCATGCATATGGACCAGCATTCACATTTGCCATGGACCCAGGCATCTGGTAACAGTGCTCAACCTTGAGCTAAGGTGCTTCTACACACCTTGTTTGGTTTATTACCTCTGACATAATGGAGGATGGAGGTTGCACTGGGACCTGGTCCTCCTTACCTGGGCTCAGGCTTCAGGCCTCATTGTCCCTGCCAATACTTGATAGGTGGGGCAAGTAGCTGGAGGGTGTTCGGGGGTCCAGACAGTGCTGCCACTGGGCAGAACAGGCTGAGTGAGTCACACATGCCTTTCATGATGACCTAAGTGCCAGGTACATGGTAGTATGTTCTCCTGTGTTCTGTTTCTCTGTTATCTCCACAGCATGTGTCTCCTCAGGTTGGTAGGAAGAGGTCACCACATTTTTGTCACTAACCTTGCCCATGAGGAATTAGGCCAGTTCTGCTTGGAAATGGGTGTCCCCATCTGGCCATGTCCCACCCAGTCTGCCTCAGACCAGAGGAGCCTGCAAGAGAGCCATCAGGCACTCCCTATGCCAGGTCACCAGAGAGCAGGAACTTCAGGGCTGCCAACTCCTCGAATCATTTTGCATGGCACGTGTGCCAAGCAGTAAACAGCTTTCCAGAACCCAAATAAAAAGTCTTTATGACAAGAGCAAGCAAAGCAAATGCCAGAATCCAATTTAAATGAATAAATAAATCAGCTTCACTGGCCACAGACTGGGGACACAAGCCAAGAAGGAAAGCGTCGGCACGTAAGGGAGGAAGAAAGATGGCAGACCCCATCAGCACATCCAGTCTCCAAATCCAAATCTCCCCAGCAGGGAGAGGAGACACCCCACTTTACAGACAATAATCATATCAGAGGCTTGAAGATGCCCTGACCAGTATCTCAGCAGAGCCAAGAGATGCTGCCTTCCTTCTAAGCCTGCAATCTTGCGGGGCCTGGGAAGATGATGCGGGACCCAGCACGGGCTGGCATCTAGTCACCTTGTCTGTCTCCTGGGGAGGAGACCAGGCATCTTTACTCAGCATACCCTCTCAAAACCTCTGTCCTGCTCACAGCTCCACTGTCTACCTCCCTACCTCCTACCATGAGTTTTTTCTTTTTCTTTTTTTGCATGCATGTTCTTATATGTATGCTTGGAGGCTTGAGGACAGCCTTGAGTATCATCCCCAGGATCACCATCCACTTCAAGACAGGGTTTCTTATTGGCCTAGAGCTCACCAATTAGGCTAGGTAGGCTGGCTAGCGAACTGCAAAGATTCTCCTGTGTCCTGTCTAGCACTGGAATTACAGGGGACACCACCAGGGTGGTGGGAATCGAACTCAGATCTTCATGCTTGCAAGACAGGTGCTTTACCCACTGAGCATCTCACTGGTCTCATTCATGTATCATTATGTCCCCTTGTTCTTTGAAGACCAGTACGTGCCATAGCTCAGGCTTGGTCCTGGCCCGGGGGGATCTATTTTTCACAGAAGGACACCTCATATGCTGCCAATTCCTTCACAAGAAGATAGTTTCAGGCCCTTGCTGGCACAGGAGCCATGGCTGAAGGGTCCCTGGGACATGAGTATGGTACCACATTGGTTACCTAGGTTGACACAACGTTTCCTCTGCAAGAGAGGCCTTCATCCAGGCATCCTTACAAGTTGGCATTGTACATGCCAGGCACATGGTCCTCACCTTGAGCTCATCAGCCCACAGGAAACAGAGCTGGAGATGGTGTTCCAGCAGGTGATGGAGCTGGTAGGGCCCCGAGAGAGGGTGACTTGGAGGGCATGTCAGAGAATTCCCTGGGCAGGTGCAGGGTGTCCGGCTAATTGAGATGCAGGATTACAGGGGGCAGGCTATGCCGGTATAGCTGTCCCATAGCACAGAGAGACAGGAAGTGAGGCAGAGGCACACAGGTCAGTGCCCAGCAAGTGACATGGTCCTAAGCAGCAAAGTCCTGTCCCACTGGATGTGTGCACCTTAACATAGCTGTTCTGTGGGATGAGGGTGAGTTTGGGCCCTGGGTGACAGAGACAGCCAGCAGTCAACCCCCAGTTCCTGGGACCCTATCCTACAGCCCTTGCTTTCAGGACAGGCCATGTGATGAACTCTGGAGAGGAGCGCATGGGTGAGCAGGATGTGGCCTCTCTCAGATGGGGCTGGTCCAGTACAGGAGTGGGGACAGGGTTGCTGGTCTCGAAATCATAAAAAGACCATCACATCCACCACAAACTGGAAGGGCCTCACCCTTGTGCAAAGCCATGGGGCTTCCAAGACGGTCCCTATAACCTAGGCCACAAGGCAGCTGAGAAGAGCCCAGATCGGTGAGGATGGGGTGTGAATCTGGAAGGAAACTGATAAGTCAACACTCCCACTGGGAGGTTAGGAGACAGGAAAGACCTGTACCCAGCATCCCAGTGGGAGACGCCCTGAGCCCAGTGCTGAAAAGAAGTTACAGCAGGGCACACATGAAGAACTGGCAGAGGAGGGGGAGCAAGACTTGGGGTCTACCATATTGTAGGGGTCCCAGGAACACGAGTACCCCAGAGAAAATGAGTGCCAGCCAGGTAGGAGATCACCAAGGACAACAGTGTCACCAAAGCCCAGGGAGAAGACAGACAGGCTGTCCTGGCTCTAGGGCTCTGTGACAGTCATCGCAAAGACAGCATAATCTTGTGGCCATTTGTGGCAGGGCTGGGCAGAAATCTCTTCCCCACTCAGCATCCGAAGCAGCCACCCGGCAGCAAAGAACCACAGCTCCAGAAATCACAGCCCTGCAGCCCAGAGAGTGAGTCAAAGCTCAGGCCAAGGGGACAGTGGACAGAAACTCCTGAGAATTCAGAGGCAGACGGGAATAAAGAATACCAGGAGTGGCTGCCACTCCATTCGGTCACATTGGTAGTCTCCAAAATGGGACAGGATTGCTGCTCACCATGACCTTGACCAAGAGGCACAGGGCAGGCTGAAATTAATGTCTTCCTCTGGGTCAAAAGAACAGAAACAGAGTTGGAGAGATGGCTCAGTGGTTAAGGTGCTTACCTGCAAAGCCTAACAAAATGGGTTTGATTCCCCAGTACCCACATAAAGCCAGATGCACAAAGTGGTGCATGCATCTGGAATTTGTTTGCAGTGACTGGAGGTCCTGGCATGCTCATTCTCTCTCTCTCTCTCTCTCTCTCTCTCTCTCTCTCTCTCTCTCTCTC
>PVHP010026392.1:0-24686 GCA_004024765.1 Zapus hudsonius | reverse complement strand
CTCTCCATCGAATTCAGTTTGGAGTCTATGCTTGAGTAGGAATGCTTCAACTCATTCATGTCTTTTCTCATAAGCTCCATATCAGCCCTTAACTGCATCATATTTGCATTGCTGTTGTGGTCAGGAGTCATATTGTTCTCTCTCTGCAATTGTGTATGGGCTCCTTCCACTTCCTTGTCAATTTCATGTTCCATAATGGAACTAGGTGCCCTGGGTTGGGAAGATACGTTTTTCCGTTGGTTTCTGCCCATGCCCAGATAGAGAAGTGGGACTCAGGTGCCCTGAGGAGTGCTATTCAGCCCACTTTACTTCCTGGCAGTAGCGCGTGATCCCTGGTGCTCACGGAGAGCGCCTGTGCCCTCCTGGGATGTACCTGTCTGATGAACCGGCCTCTGCCAGGGCCCTCAGGTATCTACCTACTGACTAGCCCTGGAACCAAGGTAGGGCTCGCGTCTGCCTTTGTATATGGGGGGGTCGTGGATAGGATTAAGTCTGAGGACCGGTTGCTCCCGCGGTGGAAGCCACTCAATTGGCACCAAGGACTGGAACCCGCCGTGAGTGGATGAAGGCGGGAGCCTGAGGGTCCAGCTGTGCTCTCCCCTGTAGTGCTGAGGGCAGTCAAGGAACCCCGCAGAGTTCCCAAAGCTGAGGAGAGCCTGGGCGGCCCAGGGACAGACCCAGCCGCCACTCAGGGCTGGATCCCAGTTAGACAAAGAAACCTCCATGGAGAGACAGCTCCTCCCCTCTCAGCTGGTGGAGAGGACCATGTCTGAGTACTGGGAGCTCCCACGGGGAAGCCACTTGATTGGCGCCAAGGACCAGGAACCTGCCTCCATGAGGGGAAGAAGGCAGGAGCCTGAGGGCCCAGCTGCGCGCTCCCCTGCAGAGCTGAGGGCAGTTGGGGAACCCCGCAGACGTCCCAAAGCTGAGGAGAGGTTGGGCGGCCCAGGGACAGGCCCAGCCGCCACTCGGGGCTGGATCCCAGTTAGACAAAGAAACCTCCGCGGAGAGACACCTCCTCCCCTCTCAGCTGGTGGAGAGGACCACGTCTGAGGACCGGGAGCTCCCACGGGGAAGCCACTCGATTGGCGCCAAGGACCGGGAACCCGCCGCCGTGCACCAATGAGAGGAAGAAGGCAGGCAAAGAAACCTCCGCAGAGAGACAACTCCTCCCCTCTCAAGCTTCCCAGGTATCTGCCTCAAGTTTGGCCTCGGGTCCTATCTAGCTTAGCCTGCCCAAGGCTCACATCTGCCTTTGTATGCTGGGGGGGTGGTTGTGGAGACAAGCACGACCGAGGATCAGGTGCTCCCACAAGGGGAAGCGGCTCAATTAGCGGCACTCGGAACCCGCCGGGCGAGGGGATAATGGCAGGAGCCTGGGGGGGGGGCTTGGTCCTCTTCTCTGCTGGGGAGCAGAGAGCTATTGGAGAACACCTTCTGCTCTGGCCCAGGGGCTGGGGAGGGAGGGAGGGCCCGAAATCAGGTCCAGCTGGTGACCAAAGTTTGGATCCCAGCTGAAGAGATCAAACCTTTCCGAAGAGAGTCCTGGTGACGCTGTTACTCGTCTGCCATCTTGCTTCGCCCCCCACACTTATTTCTTAAGTGGATATTCCACCAGCTTGCTGGCACCTGATTCCTGGGGTAGAAGTAGATTTTGGATTTAATCATCTGCCACAAATAAGTGACCTGTGGGGATTTGGGAAACTCTGCCATGATGAGGTTTGGGAAATCTGTGAGGCAGAACAATGTATTATTTTCTTACTCTCTGAGGTTGATTTTTGATTACAGATTTATAGCCCACTGAATCAGCCTACATTAAACAGGTCTGAAGACATTGCTGATTATAATAATAATGCTGGCACTTGCCAACTATGCCTTCCTTTGGAACTAAGCCTTCATAGGACAGGAAGTCAAGAGGCCCATGCCCTAGCCATGACCTTGCCTCTTACCTGTTGTGTTTTTTATACATTTTTTTCTCAATTTATTTCTCTTTTTCTCTGTCTCTCTCTGTCTCTGTCTCTCTCTCTCTCTCTCTCTTTCTCTCTCTGATTTTTCTCTCACTCCTTGTAAACTTCTCCAAACCTCTATTTCTTCATGCTTAAAGGTTCTACGCACATATCCCAGGCTGATCTAAAACTCACATGGCTCATGTGGCTGAGAATAACCTTTAACTTCTTTTAAAAAAATCCTCCACCATTCATGACAGAATGTTGATGGATCCCAAATTGTGCAGGTCTTTTACAGGTAATGAATGACAGTTTCTATGAAGTCAACAATGCCTATGTAGATTAGATTCTTTCTGTTTCCCCTTCCTCAATGTTCCCTGAGCCTTGAAGAGGGTGACATAGGTGTGTTATTTAGCACTGAACACTCGGCAGTCACTTATTCTGAGCCATTTGATGAGTTTTGAGTATCCCTAGTATTAACTGCTATCTGTCTGCAAAGAGAAACTTCTCTGATCAAAGGTGAGAGCTGCACTAATCTACAGGCATTAACAGATGTATTTATAGGGCAATTTGATGGGCACAAAATATCCCTTTAGCCAAACAAAAATACTAGCTTCCCCCTGGGGGGCCTATGACCTTCTAAGCCATAGGCCTTTTACAAGTTCTTCAGTACCAAGCAAGAATGTTGTCATGTGGAGTAGGCCTCAAATTCTGTCAGTGAGCAGTTGGTTTTCCCCGTAACAGTCATGCCATTACTACTCTGGTTGACTGTGCAGCTTAGAGTCCACTACTGGGTAAGAGTGTTGACAACTTTTCTCCCCTAGCAGCTGCATAGCATGTTCTAGCTCTATGACAACTACCAGGAATCAGGCATCCAACTTTGTTCCAGCTTGATATTTCAATGACCTATAATCAAAGCATGTGGTGTTTTCAGCACTAAGGTCTTAACATTTAAGACATTAAGACCTTGAGCTTATGATCCTCTTGCCTCCATATCCCAAGTACTGGTATTACATGTGGATGCCTTGTTTATGAAGAGCTGGCATCAAACCCAGGGCTTCAAGTATGCTGGGCAAGCACTCTTCCCTAGCTCTTGCATGATATATTTCAAAACACTCCCAAATATCTACAATTGTAGCTGAATACAAATTTCCAAAAATTGCTCAGCCAAATTTTTTAAAATGAAAGAAATAAGAGGTTGGGTGTGTAATTTAGTGTCAGTAAAAGGCACAATGCTTCAGCCCCTCCCCCCAAGAAAATTAAAGAAATGAGAAGAGAAAAATAAAGAAGAAAAAAAAAGTTCAAAAGAACCAAAGAAATAATTTAGGGCACCTTTACTTTTGCTAAAATTTTAGCTCTCTGACTACTATCTTTTTCTCTTTTTTTAGTGAGGATAGAAATTTTAAAAAGAAAAGGGCAGAAATAGAAAGCAGAGGTACAGGAAGGAAAGAGGCGAAAAGGTAGAGCCAAATAGCACAGTGACAGAAGCTGAGGCCCCCGGGCCTGCTGTTCCCCTCTTCTGCCAGTAGCTCAGAGAACTGAGGCAAAACACAACCTTGGGAGATGGTGGGAGCCCATCCAGTGCTAGTTCCCATCCTTTTCTTGGAGGTCATAACTCAACTCACTCCAGCAAATATTTATAGAATCCCTTCTTCCTGTAAAAGGACCACAGCCTCAGGCTTGCAGAGAGATGGCAGGATTGAGGGTGGGGGGAATGTTCCTAAAGAAACAATCTAGGGAAGTAGAGAACCTAATCCAAGGCTGAATGGTAGATTAGGAGGGTGTGGAGAACAATGGGAACCCAGTAGTCTTAGAAGGCTCTGGGCAATATGCAGAGGAAGGTGGGATTTGATGGAGATGGAGGGTTGCATGGTAGAGATGTGTATAGGCAGGAAGCACCTTCTAAATATGTTCATTCTATGTCCCAACTCTGCTGGAACACATGCTATGGGACTTTGAGGACAGTCTCACATTTCTCTTCAGATCCTCAGCTATCATATCATTTTTGTTTCTTTCCTTGAGACAGGGCATCACACTGTAGCTCAGGCTGTCTGAAAACTTGCTATATAGCCAAGGATAGCTTTATACTAATTGTAATTCTCCTGTTTCTGCCTTCCTATGTGAAGGCTAACTTATACTTTCAGGCAAGTTCCACAGATCCCATGCCTGACCCCCTCCCCTTGAGTGGGAGGTGTCTCTAACTAGAGTTAAAACCTAATCCTGTAGCCGGGCGTGGTGACGCATGCCTTTAATCCCAGCACTCGGGAGGCAGAGATAGGAGGATCACCATGAGTTCAAGGCCACCCTGAGACTACATAGTGAATTCCAGTTCAGCCTGGGCTAGAGTGAGACCCTACCTCGAAAAACCAAAAACAAACAAACAAACAAACAAAAAAAGACCTAATCCTGAAACTGATAGAGCAACCAGCTCTCTCAGCTCACCTGGGCCAGGGAGTACTCACTAGAACAGGAAATTTTCTCTCTCTCCCTCTCACATGGCCCAGAAGGACATTTGAGTCTCTCTCTAGGCTGTGGGGTTCTTTCCCACATAAACCTTTTTCCTCATGATGGAAGCCCTCTTTCCTTCCTCTGCTTGTTTGGCTGAGCAGCACAGATTTTGTAGATACATAGCTAAAACCTCTCCCACATGTTCTCTCCATGCTGGTGGTTGGAAATTTCTGTAACTTCTCATTTCCTTTTAAATAAAGTCTCCCACTATACCTTATCCTCTGGTGGCCTATAATTTTAACTCTTTAATTTTATAGACAAGAATTCAGGTATTCCTTAGATTCTGAGGTACATAGAAATTAACTGGGTACTCTTTAAATTCTAATCCCCAGCACCCCCATTACACCCAGTGCTGAGATTCCAGTTCTGAGTCACCATATCCACTTCATTTTAAAGCAACCTGAATATGTGTGTTGTTAGTGAAAAAATTAGCATTTCCCCCCCAAAGGATCATTTGTATAACATGTTGGACATTTCTGTTTTCTGTTAATGTGAGGTTCATTTCATTAAAAAATATTTTTATTCTTTCTTCTAAGGCCTTAATCTGCAGTGAGTTTCACCAGGCATTCATTGGGGATTTTACATTGTTATATGCAAAATGATCCACTTAATGTGAATGGAATATTGGCTTTTTTTTTCCAGTCTGCCATCTCTGGCAATCGATATTTAGGTTGGGAGCCAAGGGGCCCAGAGGCAATAAAATGAACGCTCCTATGTGATATAGGTTCAGAGTCACTAGCTAGAAGGATTCGATCTTCTGAGACAGGCAAACAAATGGTCTGTTTCTGTACAGGGTGGGGTGGGGTGGTGAGGGGAGTGCTGTTTTTAAAAGCTCTACAGAGCTGTGTGTGGTAGCACATCCTATTATCCAAGCTCTGGGGAGGCAAAGGCAGGGGGACCTCTGCAAATTCAAGCCAATAGGGCCACAGAGTAAGTTCCAGGCCTGCTGGGGCTATATAATGAGAACCTGTCTACAAAAATGGGGGATCTGGGAAGATGGCTCAGGGGCTAACACACTTACTGTGAAAGCTTGAGGACCTGCATTCAGATCCCCAGTACTTTGGGTTCTATTGTCAATTTGATCAGATCAGGAATCGAGTAAGACATACACTTCCTTCTTGCATGTTTTCAGGAAGGATTAATTAAGAGCAGAGGACTTCCTCAACATTGAGTCGGCCTTCTGGTGGTGGACCATAATGAAGCTTCAAGAGAATACAGCTCCCTGTGCTATGTGTTGGTGAGTGCATTTCCCCTACTATACCGTTGTACTTTGTGGACAATGGAACCCAGTTTCTTCTGCCTTCCTGCATAGACTGAAGACCAGTGCTCTTCAGGAATCCTCCATGCCTTCACTGCCAGATTGGGACTGCTGAAGCATCTAGCTCATGGACTGAGCAGCTACCAAGTTTTCCAACTCTCTAGCCTGCAGTCACTGTTGCACTGCCTAGCCAATAACCTGTAAAATAATCTTATAAATACCTTTAATAACACATGTTCATTCTATTGGTTCAATGGCAGTCTACCCAGTAATCCCACCATTTGGAGAGAGAGACAGGGCAGGGGATCCCTGAGATGAGCTGGATAGACTGACTAGCTGAATCAGCAAGCTCTGGGTTCAAGAGAGAGAGACCATGTATTGGTAAATAAAAGCAGAGAGTGATCTAGGAACACAGCCAGTATCCACCTCTATCTTCCATATGTACACATGCATAGGAGAACCTGAACTGAAACACTTGCATGCAAACATGCCTGTACACATACATTCACATCACCCCCACACATACAAAAGTAAAAGATGTCTAATATCTGGATTTAGCACACACATGTACATGCATGCACACCAGAGGCAAAAGCAAAATTCTGCACACTGTTATTTTAACTTATGTATATAGCACACTGGTGACCACAAGGCACAGAATAGAATGCAATCCTTGCAAATCCTAGGATGGAGATGTTGTTGGTAGAGTGCTACACTAGCATCTGTGAAGCCCTGGGTTTAATACCCAGGTACTATCAACTGGATGTGGCAGCACACCCACAATCCAAGAACTCTGAAGGTGAAGGCCTGAGGATTAGAAATTCAACATCTCGTGTTGTGGAGGGGGGAGAGAGAAATCTGAGCCTCGTAGGCACATTTTTCCTCCCCAGCATGTGAACTCACCTGAAAAAAAATCTGCCAGACATAGACTCTGTCATTGGTTGCCATTGATTGCATAACACTAGAGCCATGGCCACTGCCACCATGGCTGTGGACAAAAAGAAGAAGGAGGAGGAGGAACAGAAGGAAGAAGAAGAAGATGGAAGAGGAGGAGGAGAAGGAGAAGGAGAAGATGAAGAAGAAGAAGAAAGATGATCACCCCCCCAAAAAAAAAGAACACATGTGCTTCTAATCTCTGCAAGGTAAATGGCGGGTGGCAAGAGTTTAAAAGAGATTGAATAACAGTGTGAATATTTTGTTATAAAATAACTCTCCCATCTCAGTGGAACCTCCAAACAGATCTGGGGCTGGGGGAGTTGGATATCCACCTCCTGAACCCTAAGTGCACCAAAGAATTGTCAACTCAGACAAAGAGTGTTTTAAACAAGCATCACAATTTATTCAAGCATATTCAAACATGAAACATTACTGGGGTAAGAGGGAAGGAAAAGGAGAAGAAAGGTGACCCATCACCACATGGCTTGATGAACACGTAAAGATCATCAGAAAGGAAGGAAAAAAAGATAAGAGATGCATGCTTTTACAGAAAATTTGGAAATAGAATCCATGAAGAACTAGTTCTCTTTTCTCCACTTGGCACCTTGCTAGGGGGAGAAAAGAACTCTTAACACCTCCTCACAGAGCACAATCTGTGTGTCCCCCAGACCCAGGCAGAAAAAGACACTCAGTGCTGGTAAGGTTTCAGAGTTTAAAACTGTGCTAGAGGAGGGTCTCTCAACAAGGTATCATCTGATTGGTCAGGACCTAGGAGAGATCCACCTCCATCTGGGTGGGTCAAAAACTTGGCTTGGGAAGTACTGAGATAATGGTGACAATGTTGTGAGGTGAGGTCATAGGGGACAACTCTGGCTGCCTAGCTGAGAATCTATCTTAATCTGGTCTCCCAAAATCCTAGACTACATAACAAGTTTGAGGCCAGACTAGGATACCTGAGACCCCATCCCAAAAACAAAAAATCTATGAAAATCAAGATAAGACTTAGATTTAGAATACTGGAATTCTCTTTACAACTCAAACAATAGCCAAACTAAAAATAAATTAAAAAATTAACAGGCAAAAACTTGGAATAGATCCAAAGATGGTATATAAATTGTCAATAAACAATAAAAAATGCTCAACACCATTAGCAAACAGGAAACCAGATATCACTTCATACCCCTATGATGGCTATTAAAAGAAAGATAGACAACAAGTGTGGCCAGGCATGGAGGCAGACAATTCTCACCCCAGTAGTTGGGAAGAAGAGACTGGAGAGAAAATAATTAAAGTTTAGGATAACCTGAGGGACATAGTGAGACCTCTCAAAACAAAACAGAACAAACAACAAAACAAAAAATGCCAATGGAGAAATGGCAAAAAATGGGACCTTGATAAGCTGTTGGTGGAAACATAAAATTGTAGAGGTCCTTGGGAAAACAATATAGCATCCTTACAAAAAGCTTCATAACCAAACATACTGGTTTATGTTTATAATCCCAGCACTTGGGAGCCTGAGGTATGAGGATTATCATGAGTTCAAATCCAGCTTGGGCTACAAAGTGAATTCCAGGTCTGCCAGGCCTGCAGTGAAACCCTGCCTAAAAAAAGGCCAAATGGGGTGAGCATGATGGTGGACGAGTAGCAGCCTCGCCAGGACTCTCTCCGTAAAGGTTTGATTTTCCAGTTGGGATCCAAACCCAGGACCCCAGCCAGCCCTGAACCCAAGCCCACCCTCTCCTCAACTCCGGCACCAGCCTGGAAAGGGTCCCCCAGCGGCTTTCTGCTCCGCAGAGGAACAGAGAGCCGCCCTTCCCCCACCCCAAGGTCCCACCATTGCCATTTTCTCCTCGCAGAAGCTTCCCAAGCCCTGCCAGCTGAGCACCTCTCCCTCCTGGACACCCCCTCATTCCAGTGCCTGATCCTTGGGGGCACTTCTATCCACGACCATCCCCACCCAGACATAGGCAAAGGAGCTTCTAGGGCAAACTGAACTAGCTCACTTCCAGAAGCCCAATTGGGACTGCAGCTGCGGGCAGGGCCAGGCCTCTGGCAGATACCTGGGAACAGATGCCACTACTGGGAGGGCAGAGACCAGTTCAGTTAGGGAACACGCACCACTGCAGGGAGGGCAAGGGTGACTTCGGCAGACACCAGGGAGGACACTGCAAAGGGGGCTGAACAGCACGCCCCAGGGTGCCTGAGTCCCACTCCCCTACATGGACATGGGCAGAAATCAACGGAAAAAAAACCAAAGAAATCAAAGAAGGAACACCCCAACCCAGGGCCCCTAGTCCCTTTATGGAACAGGAAAGTGTCAAGGAAGTAGAGGCAGCACAAATACAATCACAAAGAATAATATGGCTCCTGACCACAACTGCAATGCAAAAATGAAGCAGTTAATGGCTGATATAAAAATTATGAGAAAAGACATGAATGAGATGAAGCTTTCTAAATCAAGCATAGACTCCAGACTGCATTTAATGGAGAGAAATATGCATGAATTCAGAAACACATTAAGTGAATTGAAGATGAACTAACTTCAGGAGAAGCTAGACAATAAATTGATTAAATTTGATGGAGACTTAAGAAAACTTAAAAATGATTTTCAGGAATCCCTAGTAAAAACAAAAATAGATTGGAAATTGGATCTCACCAAAGAATTGGAGTATATAAACAAAATTATAGCAGACACCAAAAATGAAACGGAGTTGTGAAAAACCTCCCTAGAATCAATCAGTTCCAGAGTCGACAATCTGGAGGACAGACTCTCAGACGCTGAGGACAAGATAGAAGGAATTAATAAGGATATCATAGGATTCAACAAATTCAAGAAACAAAATCATAATTTGAGGGATCTACGGAATACCATAAAAAGGTCCAATATTAGAATCCTGGGGATCCTAGAGGGAGAAGAAGCCCAGGCTGAGGGCATAGGAAACATTTTCAACAGAATTATTCAAGAAAACTTTCCCTATCTAACAAGAGAAAGCCCACTCAACTTTCAAGGGGCCCAGAGGACTCCAAACAGACAGAACATGAAGAGGAATTCTCCAAGACACATTTTAATTAAGACACCTAACTTGGAAAGCAAAGAGAAAATACTCAAAGCTGCTAGAGAAAAGCAAACCGTAACTTATAAAAGAAAATCCATCAGACTTACCTCAGACTTCTCATTAGAAACAATGAAAGACAGAAGGGCTTGGAATAATGCTTTTCAGGGCCTAAAGAATTATGGCTTTCAACCTAGACTATGGTACCCAGCAAAGTTATACCTCCTGATAGATGGAGAATTGAAAGTGTTCCAAGAAGTAAACCAGCTCTATGACTATTTAAAACAAAGCCAAAATTTCAGAAGATCCTAAAAGAGATATCCCACACAGAAGAAACAAGAAATCTACTTCAGAAGAGTACCAGAGATCAGACATGACAACCACAGTCAGTGCGCTAACAGCACCACCGACAACAAACCCCATTAACCCTTTATCTTGGCAGGGCTTAAGCAAACCTCACAGTTATATCACTGAATATTAATGGACTTAACTCCCCTATAAAAAGACACAGACTTGCAGGGTGGATCAGAAAAATGGACCCTTCCATCTGCTGTCTTCAGGAAACGCACTTTACTTCTAAAGACAGCAATCTTCTTAGATTAAAAGGAAGGAAAACAGTTTATCAGGCATGTGGAAGTAAAAAGAAAGCAGGTGTGGCTACATTAATCTCTGACAAAATAGACTTTACACCAAAATCAATTAAAAAGGATAAGGATGGTCACTTCTTACTCATCAAAGGAATGATCCAACAGGAAGATATCACCATCATCAACATATATGCAAAAAATTTGGGTGCAATACAGTTCATAAAGGAAATTCTAGTCAAAAATAAAGGAGAAATAGACTCTAATTCCATCATAGTAGGTGACTTTAATACACCTCTATCAGCTCTAGACAGATCAACCAAACAGAAGATCAGCAGGGACATAATGGAGCTCAATAACACCATTGACCAGCTGGGTATAACAGATATTTACAGAACGTTCTACCCTAAAGACACAGAATATACATTCTTCTCAGCAGCTCATGGGACTTTTTCTAAAACTGATCACATCTTAGCTCACAAATCTTCCCTAAACAAATTCAGGAAGATTGATGCAGTTCCTTGCATCATATCAGACCATCTTGCATTAAAGGTAGAAATTAACAATGGAACAGGATCCAGATAATACACAAAGTACTGGCGCCTGAATAATTCACTCCTAAAAACTGACTGGGTCATCCAAGAAATAAAACAGGAAATTCAGAATTTCCTAGTAATAAATGATCATGATAAAACATCATATCAGAACTTATGGGACACAATGAAGGCAGTCCTGAGGGGAAAGTTGACTGCGCTATATGCCTTCATATCAAAGACAGAGAGGTCTCAAATCAATTGCCTAACCACCCACCTAAGATCATTGGAACAGACGGAAAAAGCTAACCCGAGGAGCACAAGACGAAAGGAAATAATTAAAATCAGAGCTGAGATTAATGAATTGGAAATAAAGAAAACAATTAAAAATAGATAAATCAAAGAGTTGGTTCTTTGAAAAAGTTAATAAGATTGACAAACCCCAGATCAATCTAATCAAAGGAAGAAATGAGAAAGCCCATATCAACAAAATCAGAAAGTACAATGGTGAGATCACAACAGATCCTGAAGACATTGGAAGAATCATCAGGTCATATTTCCAAAACCTCTACTCCACAAAATTAGAGAACCTGGAAGAAATGGATAAGTTTTTGGACACCTACCAACTGCCAAAGCTTAAACCAGAGCAGATAAAAGCACTAAATAGACCTATCACATCCACAGAGATTGAAAACGTAATCAAAATCTTCCCAAAAGGAAAAGCCCAGGACCAGATGGTTTCTCAGCTGAATTCTACGAAGCCTTCATCAAAGAGCTGAAACCACTCTTTCTGAAGCTTGTTAGAAGTATAGAAAAAGAGGGAAGTCTTCCAAACACCTTCTATGAAGCTACCATTGCCCTAATCACCAAACCAGGCAAGGATGCAACAAGAAAAGAGAACTACAGACCCATATCTCTGATGAACTTAGATGCAAAATTCCTGAACAAACCAGATACAACGCTAAATCAAAAATATTATCCACCTGACCAAGTTGGCTTTATGCCAAAGATGCAGGGATGGTTCAACATATGCAAGTCGATAAACGAAATACATCACATTAATTGGCTCAACCACAAAAATCACATGGTTATCTCAATAGATGCGGAGAAGGCCTTTGACAAAATTCAACACCACTTCATGTTCAAAGCTCTTGAAAAAATAGGCATAGATGGTCTGTACCTCAATTTAATAAGGACAATTTACAAAACTCCTAAGGACAAATCATTCTCAATGGGGAACGACTCAAGGAGTTCCTACTCAATTCAAGAACAAGACACGGGTGTCCATTCTCACCACTGCTCTTTAACATAGTGTTTGAAGTTCTAGTCCAAGCGATAAGACAGGAGAAGGGCATAAAAGGGATACAAATCAGAAAGGAAGAAATTAAATTATCCCTCTTTGCAGATGACATGATCCTTTATATATCAGATCCAAAGAATAGTATCAGTAATCACTTGAAGGTGATTAATGCCTTCAGCAACGTGGCTGGATACAAAATTAACACACAAAAATCAGTAGCCTTTCTATATGCAGAAGACAAGCAGACAGAAAAAGACATCAGAGAGACTCTCCCATTTTCTATAGCCTCAAAGAAAATCCAATACCTTTGACTATCACTAACCAAGGCTGTAAAGGACTTATATAAGGAACATATTGAAACACTCAAGAAGGAAATAGAGGAGGATGTGAGAAGATGGAAAGATATTGCATGCTCATGGATAGGGAGAATCAATATAGTAAAAATGGCAATCCTGCCAAAAGTGATTTACAGATTCAATGCTATGCCGATAAAAATCCCAACCTCTTTCTTCACAGACATAGAAATAATAATCTCTAAATTATTTGGAAGGACAAAAGACCTTGGATATCTAAAACTATACATAGTAAAAAACCTACTCAGGGAGTATCACCATCCCTGACTTCAAAACATACTACAAAGCCTTAGTAACTAAAACAGCATGGTACTGGCATAAGAAGAGACAAATGGATCAAAGGAACAGAATTGAAGACCCAGCTTTAAATGGAAGTAACTTCAGTTATTTGGTTTTGACAAGGAGCCAACAATGTATGCTGAGCTAAAGATAGCATCTTCAACAATTGGTGCTGGAGAAATTGGATAAACATGTGTAAAAGAATGAAAATAGACCCAATGCTTTCACCTTGCACAAAACTCAACTCCAAATCGATCAGAGACCTTATTATAAATCCAGTAACCCTTTACACCATGGAAGAAAAAATAGGAGGAACTCTACATGAAATAGGAGTAGGGAAAAATTTCCTGAGCAAATCCCCAGCAGCCCAGGAAATACAACAAACACTTAACCAATGGGACCTGATCAGGCTCAAAAGCTTCTGTACAGACAAACAAACCACACTCAGAGCCAATAGACCCCCTTCAAATTGGGAAATGATTTTCGCCAGCCACAACTCTGACAGAGGCCTAATTTCAAAAACCTACAGAGAACACAAAAAAATTATTAACAAAATCCCAAAATGCCCCCTCACAAAATGGGGTACTAATCTCAACAGAGAATTCATGGAGGAGGATACACAAATGGCCATGACTCATCTAAGAAAGTTCTCAGCATCCTTAAGCATCAGGGAAATGCAAATCAAAACCACAATGAGATTCCATCTTACCCTTGTCATAATGGCAATCATAAGGAAAACCAACAACAATCGTTGCTGGCGAGGATGCGGGGAAAAAGGAACCCTCATTCACTGCTGGTGGGATTGAAAACCTGTTCAACCTTTATGGAAAACAGTGTGGAGACTTCTAGACAGAATGGACATAGAACTACCAATGGACCCAGCTATCCCTCTACCTGACATCTACCAGCATGCAGAAAAATTTGTGCAACTATATTTATAGCAGCTCAATTCATACTAGCCAAGAATTGGAATCAACCCAAATGCCCATCCATGGAGGAATGGACAGAGAAACTGTGGTATATTTACACGATGGAATTATACTCAGCTGAAAGGAAAAATGACATATCGAAATTTAGGAAAAAATGGTCTGACTTCAAGCAGATCTTACTAAGCTAACACTCAAAAAAAACAGAGAATTGAACACCACATAGTCTCCCTCATATGCGGTCCTTAACCAGGCTAACCGTTTTCTCTATGCAGACTAGTAGAAAGAAGTGAGAGTTTATGAATGAGGTGTAAGGGAAGGGGGGTGGGGAATGGCTTAAGCATGAGGCTAAACCAAATTCAGTTCAAAAGCATAAAATTCTCATGAGCATACTGTAACCTACAGAGCACGTAGTGGGTGTCAACTGGCAAGAGGGGCCATGAGTAGTAGGGGAGAAACCTAAACCTGTGAATAATTGAGCAGTCTGACAACCTCAGGTCCCGAACACTGGTTCCTTCCCTCACTGAGCTGTTGAACAAAGTGACCCATGAGGTTCCAAAAACAGGACAGAATTCTGTCAAAGCTATTGATCGCCCTCCCCAGGCCTGAGGCAAAATCCTGTTGCTGAAGAAACCACTGAATGCCATCAGTCAGCATCGAGAGACCCTTCGAGGTCTGGAATGGTAATCAGCCCCCAGATGGCAGTTCATGTAGTGCTGGAAGCCACTACACAAGCTGCCAGGGGAAGAAGATCAATGACAGATGGAGTAAAAAGACCACTGGTATGAAACAGTTTGCAGCCATGAGTAGGCTGACCACACCTGCTACTAGGAGAGAACAGCAAACCAAGAAAGGAGCACTTGTGCAATGGTGGAGCCTGGGCCTTGGAGAGACAGTCAACATCTATTAAATTTGGCCAAATATTCCACTCAGTGAGGGGAACCCTTGATTCAAACTGGGGATTCAGGGCGATATGCACCAGATCTCGTACTCTTGGGCTCACAAGAAAAGATGCACTATGCGAGCGTCTGACTCTATGCACTATGGAAGCGATTGACGGGGAGGCTACTAAAAATAGAAGCTAGGTAATCCAGGATGGTGTATATTTGTTAACCTATACTGATCTCACTCTCCAATGGAGATTGTGTTTGTATTTTTCAGGATGCAGCGAGAGAGCTGTGGCCCACATAATCCTACTAACCGACTGCAGGCAGAAAGCTGAGATCCTGGCAAGAGATGAGCCACCACAGTCATATCATCGAGGATCCACATGGAACCCTGCAGAGAATGACGGGATGAACAAGGGACCTACAGCCACAGCCATTCAATCATCACAGGATAAGCCAGAGTGACAGAAACCAACAATTTTCGATACAAAGACCCCTAAGCTCACAACATTCAAGCAGCCTTAATACCCACCCACCACGACTCAGGGAACTGAGCAGAAGAGGTGGCCGAAAGATTGTGAGAGCCATGGTGGGGGCATGGCACCCCTCAGTAACAACTCATTTGGGTCAGGAGAAGCCAACTGAATACTAGGCTATCCATGGTCCCCTACCACAAAGACTGATCCAGAAGGCCCAAGGAGGAGGATATCCAGCTGACTGGGGATGGGGAGGGGGTCAATGAGGAATTGGGGATAACAACTCATTGTTGGCCCACTAAACAATGTAAGTCATTATGGACAATTTTTTAAAAAGGCCAAATAGTGAAATAAAATACCACCCATGGGTTCCATTCCTAAGCCATGTACATAGGAGAAATAAATACATAGATACACAGAAAAACTTATATACAAATGTTTATAACAGCATCATTCATCATTTCCCAAGCCAGAAGCAACTCAAATGAGTGAATAAATATAGGCTAGACAAAATTTGTGGTCTAGCTATATATATGAATAGTATGTGGCATGCATAGTATGTGGATACATTTTGAAAACGTTATTCTAAGTAAAAGAATCAGAAAGAAAGGCCTGCATTTTATAACAATCAATTAACATAAAATGTCCAGAGTAAGTAAATCAATAGAAGCATAAACTATACCCATGAGGATTTTTTTAAAACACAATATCCATTTTTTCTCAAACAAAACAAATAGTAGGCTGATTTCTTCTTATAATGTTATTTTCTATGATAAACTGGAACAGAGATACAGACACAGCACAATGAATGGGGAAATGTGGTGTCAACATTCTGCTCAGAAGGTAGATTAAAAAAAAAAAAACAGAAGAGACATCCAAGTGTTAAAGTGCGTGCCTGTAATCCCAGTATTGAGGAGCCAGAAACAGAAGGTTCCCAATGCTTGGTAGCCAGCTAGTTGAGCAAATCTGTGATATCTAGGGTTAGTGAGAGACTCTGTCTCAAAAACTAAGGTGGAGAGCAATTGAAGCAGATACTCAATGTTGACCTCTGACATGAACAAGGAATGCATACATGTTCATGAACACCCACATGTCATCAAGACAGACACCAACGATACCCAACACAAGCCAAAGCAGAAGTCCAGAGACACTTAAGATCTCAACAATAAAACAGGCTTAAGAACTCCCCCACCATGACTCAGGGAACTGAGTGGAAGAGGGGGCAGAAAGAGTGTAAGAGCCATGGTAGGGGAGAATATCCAGAGGCATTGTCCCCCCTCAGCAACAACACACAAAGGGAGAGGAACCTGGCTGCCTGTTGTGCTATCCGTTACCCCTATGGACTGATCCAGCAAGCCCACTGAGAAGGACTCCCAGTGGGTTGGAGACAGGGAGGAGGGAAATGGGGGAACACCATAAGATTTGCTCATATACTGTATCTAATTATCAAAAATAAAGATTTTTTTAAAAAATGAAATGAAACAAAAACACCCCTCCCTTCATCATCTCCCACAGGAAAACAGAGGCATGTCCTGGAAGATCATTTAGTGTGTGGTCAATTGTGAGGTAAAACAAGAAAGAAAAACCCTTAATTTTCTTTAAATCTCCTAGTAGAAACCATTAAACCATCTTTCAAGAAATCTCCAAAGTGTCTTTGTTTAGACCAACTCCTTTCCAAAAATATCTCCAATGTATTCTATCTCTCTCAATATACAGAATTTGAAGGCTCAGTGCTATGGTGGCACCTGGTGGGAATCACTGAGCTGGAGGGAACCTGTGGACTAGGGAAAAGCCTTCCTTCCATATGGGGACCAAGCCCGGACTCCTGGCTGCTGGCTTCCCCTGGCACTTGTTTAGTTGGGGCCAAACTTTTAGCCCAACTCTCCTGGTTCCGCGCCAGGCTCTCTGTCCTGAAGTGTCCGGGTAATTCAGACCTTGGCTTGGGTGGGGCTGAAGCTCATGATTTGGAGAGTCTCTTCAACGTTGCAAAAGCCATGTCTGGGGAGACTGCTCAGTGAGTAAAAGCACTTACTGCACAAGCGTGAAAAATTCTGTTGGGAACCCCCAGAACCCACATAAAGCTGAGCACAGTGGCTATAATCACAGCATGCTACAGAGAGGTAGGAAACTGAAAGTGGGAATCCCTGGAAGCTCGTGGATTTACAAACAAGGCATTGCCTCAGACTTGGTGGAAGTCAGTGAGGACAAGACCAAGTGAGGACAAGACCAATATCCAAGATTTTCCACTGATCTTCACATGTCAGCCATAGCAGTGCACACTTAAACTCTCTCTCTCTCTCTTTCTATCTCTCTCATACACACACACACACACACACACACACACACACAGATTTACAACAATAAATTAAAAAATAAAGCCAGATGCTTTGTTCCAAACAATACTCTGTTATGCTCAGCTAGGCTGGTCACAGATACCAAAGGGGAGATTGTTCCAAATCTTTTAGGGGTCACCTCATTCTGAGATAGTGTAGTCAGCTTCCTTTAAAAATGCCATGTAACTGCTAGGCAGGAAGGGAATTTCAGCTGACCAGAACCTTTTCCAGCTAGAGCTCACCCTCTGTCCTGCCTGGGCAGAACCCTTCTACCATTCGTTTTGGTTGGAGAGCAATTGGAAGTAACTGCTAATTGGTTTATGACTTCCTGTTTTATTAGTAGTGTTAGTATTATTTGAAACAGGGTCTCATGTAGCTCAGGCTGGCCTGGAACTCACTACGTAGCTGAGGATGACCTTGAACCATCTATGCTCCCCCTACCCCTTCAAGTGCTGGGATTGCAGGCATGCAACACCACACCCAGTTTTTGGGTCTCTTATAGTGATATTGAAAGTGTTTAAAAGTCAATTGTGGTGGGGGCTGGAGAGATGGCTCACTGGTTAAGGCACTTGCCTGCAAAGCCTAAGAACTTGAGTTCGATTCCCACAGTACCCATGTAAGCCAGATGTGGCACAAAAAGTGGCACATGCATCTAGAGTTTGTTTGGAATGGCTGGAGGCCCTGATGTGCCCATTCTCTTTCTCTCTCTCTCTCTCTCTTTCTCTCTGTCTCTCTCTCTCTCTCTCTGTCTCTCTCTCTCTCTCTCTCTGCCTGTCTGTCTGTATCTCTCTGATTGCAAATAAATAATTAAATTAAAAGTTGATTGTGGTGATGCCAGCTACTGGGAACCCTTGAAATTGTACACTTAAAAAATGAGAGTGCAAAAGAAGTAAACATCTTGAATATTTGTCTCATTTTGGATTGGTGAGGGAAGGGGTCCAAAATCAAATGACAATGATTCACCTGCTTGTCCTTTCTAAACTGGTGGCTGTTTATTACAGTGAAGCAATCCCCCTCCCTTTGTTCTCATGCAGCCCAGAATGGCCTCAAGTTCACTATGTAGCTGAGGATGACTTGAATTCTTGATTCCCCTGCCTCCACCTCTGAAGTGCTGGGATTAGAGGCACACCCCACCACTCCTGGCTCAGTAAACCAGTGTCACTGGCGCAGATGGTCATTAAGCACATACCAAAACCCACTCTGTCTTTGAAAGGAACATACAGTGTAATATAAATTAAAAATGTATACCTGTGAAATATACACATAAAATAGTGGTCATATTTGTGATTTTGGAAGGCAGGTGGTAAAGCTTTTATTAATTTTAAATAAAATAATTTTTAAATTTATTAGTAGAATTAAAATTGTGCTTTCTCCTTACTTAAAGCAGTTATGTCTATTGTCTGTATTTTGTGGTTATTGGAGACAATCTTTATTTTTTAATATTTTATTTTTTGTAAGCAGATAAGAGAGAGAGAGATAGTAAGGGTGTGCCAGGGCCTCCAGCCTCTGCAACTGAACTCCAGGTGCATGTGTCACTTTGTGCATCTGGCTTATGTGGGTATTGGGGAATTGAACCCATGTCCTTAGGCTCTGGAGGCAACATCTTTAACCGCTGAGCCATCTCTCCAGCCCTAGGACAATCTTAAATGTGAATACAAATCATACATAATCTTTGTAAAATGTGGCCCTGAGGGCTAGGGGTGTAGTTCAGTTGGTAGAATGCTTGACTAGCATTCATGAAGTCTTGAGTTTGATCTCCAGCATCACATAAACTGGGTAATGGTACATACTTGTTTTCCCACTACTTGGAGGTGGAGATAGGAAGATCAGAAGTTCAAGGACATTGGATACACAGCTATTTCAAGGCCAGCCTGAGTAGGAAGTTTTTTCTGTGAAATGTACAATATTTGCTCCTCATTGTTCCCCAGCAGATTTTACTTCTCAATGACTCACTTTCCTTATTGTATTTATTATATTTAAAAACTGAATTTTTTTGCATTTTCATTCTTCAGGAGTAACAGCTCATGGCCTCATATGCTTCTGCTCATGATATTACCCTATGGTACAGGCAACATTTGTATGAGTTTCCTGTTGCTGCTGTATCAAATTACCACACACTTATTGGCATAAAATATCAGAATTTTGTTTGATTTCTTGTATTTACATTTTTTACATTTCTAATGGTCATAATAAGTCTTTAAAATTAGCTATTGGCAGGACCAAATTCTTTCAGTAGGCTCCATAGGAGAGTCCTTCCATTGTCAAAATGTATCATATCACTCTCTGATTCTATTGTTGCATCTCCTTATTCTGCCTCTCACCATAATTGCCCCCTTCTGATAAGGTCCCTTATAATGATAGTGGCCCGACTCAGATAATCACAAATATCACTCCACATCAATCATGATCCCAACTTAATTACATATGCAATGTCCATTTGATCATATAAGCCAACATGTTCACAGCTTTAGAGTACTAGTATTCAGCCAATTACAGTGGTCAATACATCTATAGCTATAGGCTTCTTGAATTTATTTTCTTCTTTCTATTAATAGTTTGACTGATACTCTAAATTAGTCATTATCAAAGTTATTAACCACACCTGATGACCCCACACTTTGCAAAGAAGCCAGATTGGTCACCATAAAAATTCCTAACAGCAGTTAAATTTACCTCTTTGGAAGAGGGAATGAGGCAGTTTAGGGTGATCAGGTCAACTGAAAGTAAACTAAAAGTGGCCAAAAATGAGAAACTTCCTTAGCTCTACAAGGGAGAACCTGGTTCTTCCTTATCTTTTTTCATCTAGGAGAATACTCAGCATCCACCTTTCAGGAAGCTAAAAATGTCAGAAGAAGGGTCTGGAATTTCCTTCTCTTCTTCCTTAAAGGAGTTACCCTTCCCTAGAAGCCAGACATAAGGACTTCAAGGCTCCTGGACACCTGTCATTGGAACTAGATTAATCAGCTCATCCCCCATCCAGTAAATTTCCATAAAAGACCCTAATCAGAGTCACCAAGGGGACTTTCCCATTTCTGGGGACCCCCTTCCTGCCTGAAAGCAAGAGCTCTGCCTTCTTTTCTTTTCATAAGCACTATAATAAATCCTTCTCAACTTTACCCTGTATGGTCTATGAATGTCATTTGTTGAATTCATAAGACAAGAACCTGAAAGCAATTGACTCAATAGAAGTTTTGTGTGACTATGACCATCTGGCACCTAACTCCTGGATTAAAGTCCAATTAAGAGCCAAGAATGGCTCTATAACTCTCAAAGGCCCCCCAAATTCCTGTATCAATGAAACCACCTTAAAATTTAATTTACAAAAAGAAATTCTTTAATAAGCAGCTTACATATTTTTACTCAATCTTTAAATTTTGTTTACATGCTCTGCTTTACTTAATCTTTAAACCTTCTAAATTCTATCCTTTGTCAAATATAACATAGAAAACTATAAGATATAGCTATTGTCAAGACACTTAAACGTGACTCGACCTAGAAGCCTGCACGCATGTCATAGATGTGCACTTTCATTTCTCTAAGCATCTCTTTCTAAATATCCAAGTTTTATTCTTAAGCATGCCCTCTTCCTTATCTAAATAAACTCAGTAACTTTACTCAGATTTGTACTGAAATTCTTTTCTGACATGTAGTCAAAGATGTCTTTCCCTGAGTGGAGGTCCTTAAGGGTAAGTGGAGGTCCTCCAGTTGTTGGTAGCAGAGCTAGGCTCTCTGCCCAGCACCTCTGACATCCTCCAATCACCCTGAATGAAAAACTCTCCAAATGTCATCCAAGATGTACAAGTTTCCTCTGTGTATAATGCCTGCCACTGCTTGACAAAGAGATCAGAGATTCGAGTCAGAGGTTATTTATAACTTAATTAATTTATTTGGTATATGCATATGTATGCGTATATTTATTCATGTGTATGAGTGTGGGTATATGATAACATGATGCATGGATGAGGTCAGAGGACAACTTTCATGTCAGTCTTCACCTTCCAACCTTATTTTGAGACAGTGTCTATCATTGTTGTTCACCACTCTGTGGGCTTCTGGGAAATTTTCCTGTTTTTGCTTTCTTTCTCTCCATAGGTATACTGGGGATACAGACACCAGTAATAGCTTCTGGCCTTTACATGGGTCTGGGGGTCCAAACTTAACAGCAAGCACTTTATCCACTGAGCCCATCTCTCTAGCCCCCTTATAACAGAGGTTCTTAGCATAGAGTTCAGTTTGAACCCAGCAGCAAGGTCTATGGTAGTACTAGTCCAAGTATGCTTTACCGACTGACAGTTTCCCCCACATCTCCCAAAACTTGTGAGAATGCAGACTTCTGGGCCCTTCCCCGACCTCCTGAATCCAAAGTCTACATTTTTACAAGCCCACCTGATAATGCCAGTGTGTACTAAAGTATGATAAGCACTCCCAAATCAGAATGGAAATAACCTATTGAGGGACCACAACAAAGCTATCCCTTGTGGCTCATGTGTGTGCATGTGTGCATGTGTGTGGATGTGTGTGGGCCTGAATGTGGAGGACAGAGGTGCTGTCTGAAATATCTGGTGTTTTTCTCTGTAATGTTCTAATGCATTGTTTGAGAATGATTCTCTCACTAAACCTAGAGCTCACTGATTTGACTAAAACAGTACACAGCGAGCCCCAGGGATCTCCTGTCTCTGCTCCTCAGCACTGGGATTACAGGCACCCACCACCATGCCCAACATTTGACATGGGTACTGGGGATTTGAACTCAGATCCTCATGCTGATTCGTTATATACAGGATCATTAGCTGTACTCTGAACTGGCAACTTGAATGACCATCACCTAGGTTGCTGAGTACACATAGGGGACATTTCCAGAGAGCATGGAATGACATTCTTTAAGACCATACTCCACCACGTGGACTCATTTTAGCTGGAACAGACAAGGTTTTTCAGTGCTACACAGGAGAAGAACACTGGAGGGATGCTGGGCAACCTCTGCAAGGTTTCACCAAACATAGTTAACACCACCAGCCTGAAGATTAGCTCTGATAGTAGAGTCCTCATCTAGCATGCACAGATCCCTGGTGTGGCAGGGCACACCTGTAATCTCAGCACTCAGGTGGTAAAGGCATGAGGATGAGAAGCTCACGGTCATCCTCACCTACCTAGAGAATGAACTGTCTCAAAAGCAAACAAACATGAACCACACAAGGAAAGAAAACTGGGGACTGGTGGGAATTAGAAAAGGAAATGGAAGCCAAATTATAAAGGAGGGATGCGGAGGAGTAAGAAAGAGGAAATCAGAATGAGAAAGAGACAGATTGAGAACAGTCAGTGATGATGAGTAAGGCAGGAGAGCAGCAAGGGGGACAACTGCTGTGAGTCCAAGCCAAGGACATTGTAGGAGTGGGAGAAGCCAATGGCATCTCTCACAGCAGCCAAACTCTGTCATGGCCCTAATCCCCTAACTTGGAATCCCCTTTGTATACAAGTAGACAGGCCTGCCATATCATTTGTAGGGAGCAATGAGCTGCTGGCGATTTCGGCTCAGGGAGATGAAACTCTTCAAAGAAAACTGAATACTGGGTTCAGAACTCCATTCCAAGGATAAAATGCTTCTTGTGATCAAACCTTAGTGAATTAAGACAACCAAGTAAAACACCATTGAATGCTACCAAAAGGATACAAATGCCAATATTTGTGTAAATGTACATACATGAATATTTACATATATGCCTTGAGGTGTCATTCCTCAAGGAGGATGGTTGCTCAAACGCATCATACAACATGCCAGTCTCTGTGAGGGCAGGGGCCCGAACATAAACCGGGGTCTCCCTGTCCTCAAAGCCTGCATTTATTTTGGATTTGTCTTCCTCAATTACTCTAGCAATCACTAATTCAGCTAGCCAGTGAGCCCCGAGGATTCCAGGTCTCTGCCTCCCCAGGGTTTGGGTTTGGTGAGTATTGGGAACTTGAACTCAGGTACTCAGGCTTGCAAAGCAAGCACTTTCCTCGCTGACCTATCATCTCTTCACGAAATCAATAAACTGCTTCCCAGCTGAGACTATTGTGCTGGGGCTTATAGAGCACTCTTCCCCTGACCACTTGCCCTTCTTATTAGGATTTCATATTTAAGCAGGTACATGTGGCTCAGCAGGGAAATGAGATAAACAAGAGGCCTTAGAAGACATACCCCAGCCTCCCAGATCCCCAGAGAATGCTCAGAAAACCCTTGCATAGCCACTGCCAAGGGACAGCTCTTCCAGAGTGGAAACAGAGCTGAGCCCAGTTTCTAAGATGTCAATCTGCTCACACCACCCACGCAGAACTCCTTAGCAAAGTGAAAAGCAAATGCCTCAGAACTGCACGCCTACATAGTTTTTTTCAGGGTTCTTTGCTATGGTACAAAGATGTACACATGCAAAAAGGTCGATTAGGAAATCGGCTTCCTAAGTGGCATTTTGTGTGATAAGTTTAAATCACAAAACCACTGTTTTTTAATGTATGTGGGGCGACAGGGAAACATGGGAGACAGGAAGGATAATGGGTGTGCTAGTCAGTGGTGAAAATTAATTCCATGCTTTATTATTCAGAATCAGTCATTTGACAGTACAAAGAGAAAATTAACTGAGATAAAATTCCCTTTTGGGGATGTAGTTATGATTCTAAAGCAATCATAATTCATTTTGCATATTGGGAAACAGCTCCCCAAATATGACCTGTTTGCAGATAGAAATGTACATCAATGTAATTCTAATAAAGGATTTTGATTCTTTATCTCAAATTCCATTGTGTTTTAAGAAAGCAAAACAAGTGTAACAGCTCTTAGAATTCTGAATTGTAATTACCTCATTTTTAAGAAAGGCCATCATATAAGTTGACTGATGGGCCAGTGTTTTATCCTTGTGTATGCTATGCTTTTATTTATGACCAACAAAACACAAATGAAGTTTTTAAAATTATAATTAATTTAATTTTATACATACAATTATACACATTAATGGGACAACATGTGATGCGTCAATACATGCAATGTGTGAATCAGGTTAAACATACCTATTTTGTCGAATTTGCATCATTTCTTTATATATATATAATATATATAATTATATATAATATATTTATATTAATATATATAATATATATTTTATTGTCCATAATGAGTTACATTATTTAGTGGGCAAACAATGAGTTGTTATCCCCAATTCCCCGCTGCCCCCCCTTCCCAAACCGCTGGATAACCTCCTCCATGGGTCCTCTGGATCAGTCCTGTAACAGGGGACCATGGATAGCCTAGTATTCAGCCAGGTTCTCCTGGCCATGCCTCTG